>APFE030733724.1:43468-96077 GCA_000404065.3 Pinus taeda
TAAAAGAAGTTTCTCATTAAAAAGAAGATTGAGACAACTTGCAGCAGGTGGTTTTCACCCACATTGGGTTTCCACCTTATATCATGGTGTTCATGTGTGCTTCTTCTGTGTGATGATATGTTATGTTTTACTGCACCTATTTACTGTAAATTTGGTTAATGAAGTTCTGATGCACTAACTAAAGATCAACATTTAATGGATTAACTGAATCATAAGTATTCTGGATATACGCTAGTTGCATTAGACATAGTTTCTTATACACACAAGTTCCCTTAATTGAAGTAGCGTATATGTATCTAAGTATGGAAATTGAAAAGTTTTATTGGTTTGATAATACTGATTCCCCCCCCCCCCCCTCTCAGTATTATTTCCAACACTAGATTCATGTGTAGTACGAAGTATAGACAAGTATTTCCCCTTGTGATTGTTATCTTTATTTTAAATTTTTCCATAATCTTTCATGTATCTGAAATCTCAATTCTCTAATATGGAATGATATCTCAAAATTTTCTTTATTGCACTCTGTTATAACTATTATGCATTTTAATGTTTTCTGCAAATTATCTAAATTAAGAAATTCTTAGTTTCTCCTTAGTCTAGCTAGTTTTCCTCTGATCTATAGTAAAGGATTCTTAATTGTCCTTTGCTCATGATTATCCTATGTTCCTCATTTTGATCCGAGTTTGAGGACTCTTAAGTGCCCTCTCACCCTGGTTAAGATCATTTCACCCATTTGACCTTAAGGCTTGTACTTCACTTTGCTAGCTTGCCCTTTGAACATTCCCTTTAATGAGCTAATGCCAGTTCTTCTTCCCTTATTTGACTCCATAGCCCAATGGTCTAGAGACTTCATTCTATCCATCTATTTTAAGGATTCCACCATCCAACATTCAATACAAATCCAAAACCCTCTGAACTTTAAGAACTAGCCTAAAACCCCCGCAAACACAGCTAAATCATATAGAGAGCCCTCTCTGAGTCAAAGGTTGGCTAGAGCTTAGTATACTTAAAAGATTGGTTTGTGTTTACCTTGGTCTTTCCCTTCTTCTGATAACTCCTAAGCAAAATTTTGAGTGATAACATAGTGGCGACCATACTGGGGACTCAAACCCTCAGTCCTAATAAATATTTAGGAAAGTTTTGAATTTGCATTTTGATCCTCTTAAAATAATTTATCGAAACTTATTTTTAAAATATCTCAGAAAAGAAAACAATTAGAAAAATTTTGAAATTTTGGCTTCAAGGAGAACTTGTTATACTAGGGCTAACCTAGATCGAAACCTTGTCTCAGTATTTGATAATCCAAACCTGATTTGAAGAAAATCCAAGAAAGAAGAAAGTTCTTCTAGTCACACACCATTGATTAAAGCTAATTCATGTCTTGATGAGTGGTTTTTTTAGAAGATATTCCCTTTGATGAGAAATTTGATTTATCATTATTTAAATCAAAGTCTGAAAGTGAAATATAGGATACTATTCTAGACGTTTATTTTAATGCAAACCTTAAAGTCCAAAAAGCCAACCAGTCAATTGATGAATACATTTTGAATTCTCCACAATCATCCCTGAGTACTGCTAAGATCCCTGAGCTTTCTGAATAACTATCCACCACTTTCAGTTCACCATTGTTCCCTTTAATTTCTGAAGTCCATTCTCCACCCCCATTTATACCTTCACTTCATCACCAACCTATTATATCCCATTTACCACCTACTAGTCCTGGTTCTTCATCCATTCTTCATCCACATCCTATCCCCTCCCGGCCTATAGCCTTGGCAAACAGATATTCTCCTCTTGTTTTACCTGCCCCACTTGGTGCTATGCCAACAGACTACCAAAGAAAATTGTTCAATTTGATGGCATTGGACACTACACTACACAACACCATGTCAATAAGGTGATAGATTTCTTCGAACTACATGAAATTGATATTGTAGATGTTCAAATGAGACTATTTTCTCAGAATTTAGTTGGTGATGTTAGGAAATGGTTTAGAGCATTGCCTGATAATAGTATTGATAGTTTAGAAGCATTTCATCAGCAATTTTTGAACAGATGGGAAAAGAATAAAAATACCTTGCAAATCCTTTTAGAATATGAAAATATTAGAAGGCGACCTAATGAAACCGTTCAAGATTACTGCACTAGATTTAACATCATATATAATGCAATCCTAGTTAATCTTAGACCCCCACCTGACTTAGCCTTAATAAATTTCCCTGTTGGATTTGACACGGATAGGGAATTCCAACTTAAGGAAAGAAACCCACCAACATTAGAAGAAATACAAATTGTAGCTGTTAGTGTTGAAGCTAATTTGTTAGCTAAAAGAGCTAGAGCTAGAAATGAAAAGAGAGGAATGGATAAAGGTGAAGCTTCACCATCTAACATAAAAATAGATAGTTTGGCTAAAAGTATAGAGAGATTAATGGATAGAATAGATAACATAGAAAGGAAACCCGAATGGGATAATCAACAAGTAGCTCTAGTTAGAATCCCAAACTTTAAGAAAAACCAAAATCAAAACACTTGAAAAAATGGACCTGGTCAGAATATTAGGCCTCATTTCCAAGAAAATTATGTAGAAGCATCCCATCTTGAAGACCCAGAGCAAGACACATAGATTAACCTGATGGGATTAGATGATGAAGATGTTGTTTTTCTGACCCAAGATGATCAGGAATTGCATATGTTGCAGTAATTGTAAATCCAGACTGGAGAGTCATTTTATTATAAACAAGGTTATGATTCTACCATCTTTGAAGTGCATAAATAGTATAACCTATGGAGTAAAAAGAATTTTGATATCCCTAATCAAACAAGGAAAACAATGCCACATCAACCCAAGAAAATCAAAGAAGCCCCGGTTTCTAAAATCCTCTAGATCCTCTCAAGACAGAACCAAAATCCTTCTAGCCCCACAATTGTATATATAACCCCTAATCAGCCTTTTAATGATCACCCATCCACTTCAATTCGCCCTAAAGAACCAGTGGAAAAACCTCAAAACACCAGGTCTGAAAACATACATAAGTAGGTCCCCAATAAAGGAAAGAAGACCATCCTACTGAAATCCTTACTGTGAAAATTCAAAACCCTCAAACAGAGAAGTCCTCTTTGCCATTCAATCTAGGAGTAGAGGTAGCTAAGATAAAAATTTCAGTCCCTTTAACAAAAGTGATCAAGAATGAAACTTACAAATCACAGATAATCCAGACTTTGAACATTGATGAAAAATGAGGATTCAGTCAACCTATTTGATGTCCAACCAGAACTTATATTTGGTCCATATGTCAATGGAAAACCACTAGAAGAAGGAGTACCACCTTTCTACATTAGCCTTAACATCCATGACAAAATTCTACACAACGTAATGTTGGATTTTGGGGCCTCCCACAACTTAATGCCCAAATCAGCAATGGAGAAATTAAACCTAGACATTACAAGGCCTTACAAGGCCTTATTCTTATTTTACTCAGGTCAAGTAAAGTGTCTAGGATTGATTAAAGACCTGTGTGCTGCCTTAGTTCAATATCCTGCCAAAAGCATCCTTGTGGATATTGTGGTTGTTGACATCCCACGAAAGTATGGGGCATGTTGTTATCCAGATCATGAGGAGTCGAACTTCAAGCATCTTTACAACTTGATATGTCATATGCAACAATATTTGTTTTTGGACAACCCAAGAAACTGTACCGAGAAAAATTAATGAAAAACATGGTAAGTAGCGAGGATCAGCCTCAAAACTTTCCTATCTACTCCGTGCATTCAGACATTGATTCCTTCATTCTATATAATGTTGATCAAACACAAGAAACTCTTTTAGATAGTATTGATACAGAACCAAAAGAAATTGCAGTTTCTATTCGAAATGAAACTAACCAAACTTTACAAATTTCCAATAAACAAGGTGGCCAAATTTCTTTAAATGAGGAAAAGTTTGTTGCACGAGATGATGAAAATTATGAGCATAAGATATTATGGCATCTTCAATTTGATGGGTCAGTCAATAAGTTTGGAGCAGGAGTGGGAGTATGGATATATAATTTTGAGAACAATCACTCAGAAGGCCACACATACAGATTGAATTTCAAATGTACTAACAATATGGCCGAGTATGAAGCACTAATTTTAGCTCTTAAATTAGTTAAGAATCTAGGAGCTAAAATCGTTTCTATCATGGGAGACTCTGAACTAGCTATAAAAAAGATTGATGCTATATATAGGAAAAAGGACCCTAGATTAATTTTTTATAGAGGAACTATTGTAGAAATACTGAAAACTTTCTTAGAAACCAAGCTTGTAGTAATCCCCAGAAAACATAAAATGCAAGCCCATAGTTTAGCAATGTTTGTCAGCACTTGCAAGTTACCCTTCCAACCTAACCATCAGTACACTACTGAAGTTAGGCACAGATCTGTAATTTCAGATAATTTGAAGAATTGACAAGTATTTTATAATGATGAATAGATAAATAACTTTTTATATTTAGAAGAAGAGTTTGAAAATCACAATATAGACACTGATACATCCATAGATCCTGACTCGAAGATGAGTTAGACGTAAATGAGATAGAAGTTTATGAACTAGATAGATTTAACCCAACTAAATTTACTAAATCAGATGTATAAAACCTAGAGCAAGTCAAGATTGATGAAATAATTAATGAAGATACTGAGGTAATTAATCTCAAAAATAGTTTCTTACCTAAGGAATTAAGCCATTTGGAAGAATTATTTGATTCAAATGATGTTCATAGGAAAACTAAAATGGAACGAGTAGGGCCTGATATAGAGGATTGTAATATAGGCACTTATGAAAGTCCAAAATTGATCAAACTTTTGAAATCATTACCTCCCACCGAAAAAGAAAAATACATTGAATTATTAAAAGAATTTCAAGATGTTTTCACTTGGAGTTATGAGGACCTCAAATCCTATGACACCAACATCATATGACACATGATTCCTATTAAAGAAAATGAAAAACCTTTCAAACAAAAACTTATAAGGATTAATCCTCTCTTATTACCTTCAATTGAAAAAGAAATTCAGAGGATGTATGATGCTGAAATAATTGCACCAATCAGGTTCTCTGATTGGGTCTCAAACTTGGTGCTAACAAGGAAGAAAACTGGTGAGATCAGACTCTGTGTAAATCTCAAAAACCTCAACAAAGTGTCACTAAAATACAATTACCCTCTTCCTAAAATGGATCACGTTTTACAAAGGATAGTTGGATAAACCAGAATCTCATTATTGGATGGGTATTCTGGTTACAATCCAATCTTAATTCATCCAGATGACCAACTCAAGACTGCCTTCACTACGCCTTGGGGCACATTCATGTATGTGAAAATTCCTTTTGGACTAACGAATGCAAGAGCCACTTTCCAGAGGACTATGAATATAGCCTTTGCAAAATAAATTCATGATTTCCTAGTGATATATCTAGATGACATCAGCGTATTTTCAAAATATGACAATCAACATCTGGATCATCTGATACAAGTCATTTTTAAATGCAAGAAATATGGAATTTCCTTAAATGCCAAGAAGTATTTGTTTGGGTTAGAAGAAGGAAAGTTATTAGATCATATAATTTCAAAATATGGTATCCAAATAAACCCTACAAGAATATAATCCATCTTAGAGATACAACATCCTAGGAACATTAGAGAATTCCAAGCTTTCTTAGGGAAAATTAATTTTCTTAGAAGATTTATTTCTAATTTAGCACAATTAATTAGATCACTGAACAATATGCTGAAAAAAGATTTGACCATAAAATGGACTGTTGCGGCTAAGAAATCCTTTGGAGACATAAACTGGCCTTAACTAAAAAACTTGTGTTAATCTATTGGGCAGCGGATCACCCCATAGCAAGTTTTGGGGCTTAAAGACCATGTTTTGGTCAATGTAATGTAAAGAACCCGCGAAATGCAGGCACAGAATGCAAGAGTTGAGGGTTGTCTGCCCTAAAATAATATAATTTAATGTAAAGTGTGTCGGCCTACCCATGGTCCGTGGATTATGGGATTGTATAAATAGAGCAAGGCTCTAAGTGTAAAGGAAGACTGAACTCAGATGATGTTCTTTTGGATGATGAATTAAGCTCTGAGTTTGTAAGTCTAAGTCTTGGGTTGTAGTAGTAGGAAGAGGCTCTGTAGCTGTGTGCACAGAAGCTTTGTAGAGTCTGCAGCTATGTGCACGGACCCCTGGAGCTGAGTGCACAAGGCGGAGTTGGGATTGTACTTGAATAGAGGATTAATAAAAGATAAGTTGATTCTGAAATATTGTGCATCTACTCATATATCTATGTGTTTATGCTTCTGTTGTATTTATGCATCTCTTTACAGTTTTATGATTACACGCACTTGTTATGAATGTTGAATGATTAATAAGAATATTGGGTACACACAATTAAGTCAAGATATATAATAATAGCATAGTAAGGATAAAGGATCTAGATAGAACCTCTTTGTGCTCTTTATAGAGCTGCGTAGAAGGAGTTGCACAAGTTGCGAAGGTCAGACAGCTATGCGGAGAAGCACAAGTGCACGGGTTAGGTTCACGAACTTCCTAGACCTCATCAAGACATACCTAGAGTGTGTAAATTTGGTTCTAGCATCCTCCCATACTACGTTGGGTGAGACCTCAGTCCGCGCACCACAGACTATTGCCGAAAGGGCTAGTAGTACCGAGATTTGTTTTGATAAATCACTCCTAGACCTAGGTCAGGCCACAACAAGCCAACAAATGGTTCCATTGGCAAGACTGGGATCTACCTGAGGGATGTCTAATGTCAGAACACTGGAATCCCACAAAGAAGGAAATTGAACAATGGTTGGATCAGAAGATTCACAAGTTCATGACACAGGAAAGAGAAAATCTGCAGATGTCTGAGAAGAGGTGGCTGGATCGCTAAGTATATACGGAAATCCATGAGATCTTCTTCGCATCCTTCCCTTCTGAATTGTATGAGTGGATCGCGAGGTTAGCTAACAACCAAGGAAGGCATAAGCTTAGTCAACCAATAGTGTGGACTCCAAACTTAGTGCATAGACTAGAGACATCGAAAGATAATATCATGCAGGCTCTGGACCAGTGGCTCGATTCGATAATAGGGGGATTTATCACTGAATTTGCGATAGACATGACTGTGAGCTACAACGAAGCAGAGCAACATTTTCTCAAAGGATCGTGAGGTAGGTACATTAAATCCTTGAAGACCTAGATTAAGATGTTTTTATGTGAAAAATGAGTGATGTGAATACATTAATATTTGGAATGACGCAGAGTGGAAGGATCTACAAAGGAAGCGGGTTAGGAAATAGTCCCTTAATTTCAACTTCACAAGAGAGCGATGAAGAGCTTTCTTAGGTCCCTCCAAGAAGTGTGGTCAATTTGATAAGGCAACACATTCCGCAGTTACCACCTCTAGTTACACCACCACCCACTTCACCTCCTTCACCTCCATCTCCACCCACTCCACCTCCACCACCACCATAGTTCAGAATGGTGAGCGTGATCAAGCTACCCGTATTCAGAGAAGTAGGAAATGAGGATTCGGATCAGTTCTGGTTCATGGTAAGAGCAGTGTGGGAAGCACAAGGGGCCATGGATGACAACATTAAAAAGGCTACATTAGTGAGCGCATTGTAGGATCATGCATTGACATGGTATATCAAGCACTCAAATTATCACCCACATACAAGAATAGCAGAGATTTAGAATGCGTTGAACAGAGAATTTAACTGGCCAAAATCAAAGTTTCAGTCAATCATCAAATTTAAAGAGATCAGGATGCTTCCAGGCGAGACCCCATGGGATCTAGATCAGCAGCCAAAGAGTACGATCCACAAGGATAATATGATGCTAACAGATGTGCAACACCATGCGTGGTTTGTGGCGTCTTTGACATAGCACTTGAGGATGGCACTGTCACAACAAAAGCTTTCAACCCAGGCTGAAACGTTGGAAATGGAAATGAGGTTGCATGAAACACCAATACATAATCTAGGGCTAGGAGTTCAACAAATTCACATGTAGCTATAGAATCTCTACCTGGAAATCCAGAGCTTGAAGCAAGATAGGGCACTACGGCCAGAGGCATGCAATGAAGTATGGTGTATAAAATGAAAAGGTCAGGGCCAAAACAAGGATCATTGTCCAGTATTCGTGAACTACTTGGTAGGAGGGGGACCGATGTTGTTGAGACTAGAAGCATATGCAAGGCCGAGTATGATACCTATGTTACGGCGCACAATCTATCATATAGGAGGAAAACACACAACAGACAATTTTCATCTGTTGTAGAAGTATACACAAGCTCCACAGCAACTGTTTTGTAATTTCTATAGGTTAGTGGGCCATGACAAGCATACTTGTCGCAGCTAAGAGTTGATGATGGATTAGACCCCAACCTATAGAATGCAAATAGAAATGCAACGCCTCAACCCAGCCATGGGGATGACGCGCGCTAGATTTCAAGGTCGAGGTTGAGGATGAAGAGTAATGGGGCCAGGAACGAGCTACAGATAGTTAATCTGTTACAATTGTGGAGGACCAGGACAATATGCTCATGATTGTACTAATCCAACGAGAATGTCTTGTTCATATTATTATCAGTTTGATCATGAAATGATAGATTGTCCTATGTTAATAACACAGATGCGTGAGAAAGGGGTACTCCAGTCCCCTCCGACTAAGAATATCCAAATGATGAAATATGAATCCCATGACGAAGATCCCAATTTGAACATGATGCTCAGAAGTGGTGCGACCACAGGGGAAGATAAGGGGAGTAGCCCAAGGAAGATACATGGGTTCGTAAGGCTCCTATAAAGGAACTTGAGTTTGACTTGGAACGCACAAAGGAGATGTTCAAGGAAGCTAAGAAGAGCATCACAAAGGCCTCTTCTTCCGGTAGTAAGGATCAACTAGAGCCTGGAATGGATCCTTCTATGCTTACTACCTTTTTAGAGACATGCATGAAGTTACTGTGTGATAATAGGGCAGTTAAAGGACTACGAGAGCTGATCACTAGGTTGGCAAGGTCGAGTGAACCACATGTAATCCAGAAACTGGGAAAACATACATTGCACACTGGAAGGGAGATGAGATTAACAACACAGATTGGTGAATATGAAATGGATCAGGTAATCTCTGACCTAGGATCCAACACAAATGTGTTACCTAAGCAAACCTGGGAATGCATGGGCAAGCCCATGTTATAGTGGTCCCCTATTAAATTATGAATGGTAAACCAACAAAATTTTTTTCCCATGGGGATGTTGCGAGGGGTAGCAGTTCATATCGAAGGCGTGAGCATGCAGATGAACTTTGAAATAATAGAGATTGTTGATGAGAATAATCCTTATCCTATGTTGCTAGGAATAGTTTGGGCCATTGATATGAATGGAGTCATCAAGCTGAAGAAGCGGAAGATGATATTCAAGAAAAAGTCCCTACGTGTAGTAGTTCCGCTAGATCCGACACAAGGAGTGCACTACACTAAAGCTGTGTGTGATGATGGCAATGACGATGAGCTAGATTTCATTTACCAGATAATGACGCAAGACTAGGATTGGGTGAACCCGACTACAGTTGGGAGAATCTCATGGGAACGTGATAGTTCCTGTACTTTGGATTCAGATGAAGATGTAGAATGTTGGTAGAACCAGTTGCATGAAGTGACAATGCTAAATTGAAACATGATGATTAGATCACTGCAGTGCATGACGACAGAAGCAAGGGAACATCCAACATAAGATGGGGTAACAATGGTGGATGAATTCTTAGAGAAATTTGAAAGCGCAGTACTGGAACAGCAGCAGTACAATGCATTGGAACGGGCATTGTTCATGACACCCACACGATGGTGTAGTACACATTAGAAGACTATTGTAAACTAGTGTGAATGTCGAAGATGAATGTGCTTACCATTTGGAAGTCCCTAGCATCGAACGAGAGTTGGGCAGCCAAGATGATGCAGTTTATACGCCTACCTGTGTCAATGGTTGTAGATGTGTGTTGTGCAAGCACATCCCAAACTAAGGATTGACACTTGGAACTAGCCGCAACAGCAGGAAAAGCATCACACACCGCAAAAGGTCCACATAGAAGCATTCAAGAGATTATGTGGGATCTTGAATAAGGTTCACTAGGCTAGACAGACTGATTGGGACTAGTGCATACCAGCTATTGAATGGGCCTCTAGGGACATGTACAAGCCTCTTAGCACGGAAATGATCCTAAAGAGGACAAGAAAAGTTGATGCCATAGGTTTGGGAGGAAGGAATCCTTGTATAATTGGAATGAGTCGCAAGGAATAAGAGAAAAGAATTATCCCACTGTGCAGGGTTAAACTTTTGCAGATTTAGGAAGCCATTTGTCAAAGGTACTTGAAAATTCATGAACTTGAAGAAGATCAAGTACGACTGAGGAAGAAAAGTAGGATCTTGGATGAAGAAATCAACAAACTGGAAACCAAAATTACATAGGTAGGTTGCACCGAGAAACTAAGCCCTTTAGAACAAAAGGTAGGCGGCCACACTACTGCATTGGAAGGATTTGGGGTTTTGCTACCATGGCTGTGGTCGTACCTCACTAGACAAAGGAATTGGGGGAGCACACCATGTAAAGAAGAACGCGAAGTGCAGACTAACATCAGGGTAATTGTGGGGTATCTACAGACTAGGATGGAAGGTGCAGGGAAGGCTCGCATAGGTGGAGTAACCACCTAACTATTCGTAGAAAGCACAGTCTCAATGCTCCAAGAAGTTGGAAGAGAGCGTAGGACTATAAAAGAGACTATATGGAAGTGACACGATAGGAGGACTGTGTGCAAGGGCAGTCTGTACCAAAGTTCGTGCCCATGCATGGGAGGCCATGTTGTCACGCAGGTAGACTAGGAAGTGACTGTTGGGGTTGCTTTTCATGATAAGGTATCCCATTTGAGACAACAAGGAGCAGGCGGTGGGCAATTAAGACATGGCGTTAGAACTCGATTTGAAACATTCTGCCACCAATATGGCATTAATGAGCCAAAGGAGGGGGGAATGGTCGAATTTTAATTCTGCTAGGCCTATAAATCCCAAATGGTCCTCCACCGAACAACCCTTTGGAATTTTGAGAATTCATTTATTACGTATGGACTTTATGGCTTCAGAGGCTTTGAAAGAAAGTTTAGCATTTGAAGCATTGCTGAAAGAGACGTAGGACCTTTTGAGCAGAGCAATGTCGACCACCAAGGAAGTTGCACCAAGCCCTATGTCACAGTGGATGATGTGCTGTAAGTTCCAAAATTGCCAAAAACGTGGAGGACTAAAAAGGACCCATGGGGGCAGGACCGGTCCGTATGTCTCCACGCAACCCGTGGTTTGGTAAGTTGTATATGGAGGAGAAGGGAAAAATAGTTAATATTGAGAGCGATGATGAGGAGGAGGATTTCCGGGCATTTGTAGAAGAGATTTAACCAGAGGTAGAAATGGAGGAAGACATCCAACTAGTATGAGCCGCAACAAAGTTGCCCAAGTATGTCCCTCTGCGGAAAGGGAGGGCAAAAGTACTTAAAGATTTGGATGCTGTTAAAAGTGCACTAAAAACCCTGTTCCTCCCCAAGGGAATTCTATTTGAGGGTTCATATTTGGGCCACATACCCATGATGAATTTTGAAGACTGGGACCTTACAGATAGCGAAAAGTTCCCTTAGTTGGAAAATAGCCAACTGATGAAACAAAGTAAGGAGGGGGAAGTTACAGCACTGCAGCCACGGAAATAGATTCCACACTTTCATCAGGCACCAGTCATGATATTTGTCATCAGGCAACTACTTTGCCTAGTGCACGATGGGTACTTGTGGTTGGAGGATCCCATTCCCTTCACGATGGAGCTTATTCATAGGATATCTCAGCTTCCCTGTACTGGAAGGGACCCCATGGAAATAGTTAGCACAAGTGGATACTTAGTGATTGCAGAGGCCATGAAAAATAAATATAAGTTGGAGAAAAAGCAGAGGGGTTACGTTATTACTAACATTCAAGACAAAAGAGTCTAAGTTGCTACCTAGTTGCTAGTAGGAAAAGTGATGAGAAAATGTCATGGCAACAAGGTACCAACAATGGTCATCACGTTGGCCGAGCAATGCGTAGAAGGGGTATGGTTCAATTGGGTGCAGTTCCTTTGCGAGGAGTTCTTGAAAAACTGCAGGGAGGCCCAGGAGTAGGGTAAGACCTTCCACTAGACGTGGTTTCTCTTATCCATCTTGTTGGTTGCAAGAGAATTGCCAGAGGATAGTCAGTTTCCTCCCCTTGACTAGTGCTTTCTAGAGGCAGCAAAATACACATCACTCTGGGCAACAAGGCACGCCACATTCATCCACGAGATCAAGATCTTATAGATATTCATGGAGGTGAGCATATATATGGGGATCAACAAATGGCTATACCTATCCCCCATGGTAAATGACAATCTGTGGAGCTTTGCAGACTTCAAAGTTGATATGCACAATGTGTATATTAGGGCGCGAAAGGATCCAGAGAAGAAATGGACCACACTCCCCTTCATCACAATTGATGAAATTGTTTTTGCAGTGCTTGACTCATGGCCACAGGAATGGCATGCACCAGATCTGGCTACATGTGATGAGATGGTGATTCAAAAAAATAAGGATGATGCCAAGCTGCTAGCAAAATAGAAGTGGAACAAGTAGCTAGTTGTAGAAGTACGAGCCTCCTGCAAGGCAGCAAAGGCCATGAAAAAGGTAGCAGTAGCACCAGCATCTAAGGCAACCACGACGTAGGGAGGAAGAGGTCCGGACCTGAACACAGGATAAGGGACAGACGACACGGTGACAGGCACAAACCCACACACATCATGAAAAAAATAAAGCGGCCACACAATATGGAACAGACAAGGCCCAGGAAAAATACCAAGGCTTCCAAATTAGATGGGGAACCTGTTACAGTGATTGAGGGTGACCTATACAACAGTAGCGACACCATTCGTGAGGTCACCAGAGAGGTTCTCTAGGAAGCAATGACAAAGTAGCAGAATGTGTTGGGGGAACTCAGGGCACAACTCCAAGAACTTCAAGTGCATCCCCCACAGCAGGGAATGGTATCCATCCACGGGGCTATGGGTACATTAGCAACATAGCAGTTTCTGTGGGAAAATATGGCTAATACCATCACGCTGCCGAAAGGAGCACTAACAACAGACAACATAGAGGATAGAGCCGCTATAAGTTGGCTCAAGGGACTTGGCCTAAACTTGGCTTCCCTTCCATGAGTGATCTTATACCAGTTGCAAGATGGAGTGACAATAGAGCTCCACACGAGAGAAGGACACGTAGTAAAGATGCTTAGTGAAATGTGAATCAACATTGAGCAACTGAGCCTCCAATGCGATGAAGAAATAACATAGACTCAGCAGTTGGAGCAAGTCGTCGAGGAATCATGCCAACACATCCTTGAGCTAGAGATTGCAATAGAATTACCAGTAGGTATGCGGATCCACAAATTAGCCAGTGGATTTTGTGAGGCCAAGGAGGAAGCAATGAGGATCTAGCTGGACCTCAACCTGCAGATTGCGGCTGAAGGCGCAGCCATCGACACCCCTAGAAGTTAGAGAGTAGTGCCATCGCGCCATTCAATCATGGTTGGAAGTAATAGAGTGTTCCATGCAGGATTTCACGAGCTTTTTAGATGAATCACTCTTCACCCTCACTTCACTACAGGAAGACCCAACGCTAAAGCATTTAGAGACAAAAGCATGGGATTTGTAGCAAGCTTATGACAATGTCTGGGGGATCACGCAGACGGTCACCGTTACTCGGCCACTAGCTAAGATGAGGGAGGCCCAAGCTCTAAAGGAACAGGTCGACACCACGCATCAGAAAGAAGTAGTGCTTAAAGCACGCATCCAACCTTGGCTCGAGAAAGCATTCACGGTCACCGACAAGATCGAGGGAAAGCTGCCAGATATGCAAGGCATATATGCAGTCAGGCAAGGAATTGCACTTGACAATGACGCATTGGAGATACATGCACAACTAGTACAATGAACAACGGATGAATATGCTGTGGACGTAAGTGAAGTAAAGAGGTTGTTGGATGGACTTCACGTGAAGATCACCACACTAGCGAAACGACTCGGGATGAGTCACGATGATTGTGTTGGGGGCCTATTGTGCAGTGGATCTCCCCATAGCAATTTTTGGCACTTAAACCCTGAGTTTTGGTCAATGTAATGTAAATACCTCACGAAATGCAAGCGCAGAGTGCAAGAGTCTACTGTTGCCCACCCTAAAATAATATAATGTAATGTAAAGCGTATCGGCCTACCCATGGTCCGCAGATCATGGGATTGTATAAATAAAGCAATGCTCTAATTGTAAAGGCAATCTGAATTCAGATGATGTTCTTTTGGATCATGAATTAAGGTCTCAGTCTGTAAGTCTGAGTCTTGGGTTGTAGTAGTAGGAAGAGGCTCTGTAGTTGTCTGCGCAGAGGCCTAGTAGAATCTGCAACTATGTGTGCAGACCCCTGTAGCTGAGTGCACAGGGCGGAGTTGGGATTGTAATTGAACAAAGGATTAATAAAAGATAAGTTGATTCTAAAATATTGTGCATCTGCTCATAGATCTGCATGTTTATGCTTCTATTGTATTTATGCATCTCTTTACAGTTTTATGATTACATGCACTTGTTATGAATGTTGAATGATTAATAAGAATATTGGGTACACACAATTAAGTCAAGATCTATAATAATAGCATAGTAAGGATAAAGGATATAGATAGCACCTTTTTGTGCTCTTTATAGAGTTGCACGGAAGCAGTCACACAAGTTTCGAAGGTTAGCCAGTTGCGCGGAGCAGCGCAAGCGCATAGGTTGGGTTTGCGAACTTCCTAGACCTCATCAAGACATCCCTAGGGTGCAAAAACCTGGTTCCAATAGCCTCACATACTACCTTGGGTGAGACCTCAATCCACACACTATGGACTGTTGCTGAAAGGGCTGGTAGTACTAGGATTTGTTTGGCTAAATCACTCTTGAACTTAGGTCAGGCCCCAACAAGCCAACATAATCAGTCCAAATTTTGACAAAGATTTCATCTTATTTTCTTTTGCTTCGGAGCATACAATTGTTGCAGTCCTACTAAAGAAAAATGACTAGGGCTATGGACAACCAATTTTTTTCTTTATCAAATCCCTAAGAGATGCCCCTTTGAAATATAACATAGTGGAAAAAAATCCTTTTCTTTGGTCAAAGCCATCAAAGATTTCAGGGTATCCATATTATATTCTCATATAGTGGCCTACGTTCCTAATTTAGTAAAAGATATCCTAACTCAGGAATGTCTAGATGGAAATAGGGGAAAGTGGATTGCTACTATTTTAGAGTATGAAGTAGAAATCAAACCTACTAAGTTAATCAAGGGTGAAGGTTTAGCCAAAATCATGGATGAATTGAATTATCAGGCCTTAGATATAAACTTTATTTCAGCAATAGATGATGGAGAGGAGATGAAAACTCCTCTAATTAGCCAAGCCTTTATTGAATCACCTTGGTAAGTTGATATTATGTACGTTTTACAAAACTTACAAGCTCCTCCTGAATATCTAAAACTAAAAGTAGGTTTTTAAAGATGAAATCCTTAAAATTTTGTATATTAGAAAATGCTTTATTTTGGAGAGATCATGAAGGTATTCTTCTTAATTGCCTATAAAATATGAATCTGAGAGAGTATTGCAAGAGTTTCATGTACGTGATTATGGAGGACACCTTTACTAGAAGGCCACTACAGGTAAGATCCTTAGAGCTAGTTTCTACTAGCCTACTTTGTTTTCTAATGTCAAGAAATATGTGACTTCCTGTCACAAATGTCAAATTTTTTAGGGAAAGAAAAATCTTTTACCTTTACCCCTCAAGCCAATCTCTGCTCAAATACCTTTTCAACAATGGGGTTTAGACTTCACTGGTGAAATTCACCCACCCTCTTGTGCCCAACACAAATGGATCCTTACTGCCACAAACTACTTCACAAAATCGATAGACGCCATACCTTCAAGACAAGCCACAGACACAGTTATCATAACCTTCCTTGAAACCAACATTCTATCAAGATTTGGATGTCCAACTAAGCTCATTACTGATGATGAAAAAGCCTTTAAATCCAAAAGAATGATAGCTTTCTACAACAAGTACCACATAACCCTGGGCCATTCCACAACCTATTATCCTCAAGGAAATGGACTGGTAGAATCCTCAAACAAAATCCTAGTAAACGTCATCAAAAGGTTACTAGAGGACAATAAGAAAATATGGAACAAGAAGCTAGTCAATGCTCTATGGGCAGACAGACTAACCACTAAGAAATCAATTGTTACTTCTCCCTATCAACTAGTTAACGGTATGGAAGTTGTTTTCCCATCTTCCTTGGGAACACGAGTCAAGAGGTTGCTTCAAGAATTGCAGGTTGAACCAAATAGTATCTAGAGAAGAATCAACCAAATAGTTCATCTTCAACAAACCAAGGAGGAAGTATATATCAGATATCACATTGTGCAAGAAAGGATTAAAAATATTTTTGATAATAGAACCAAGGTTGAAGATTTCTACCTTGGTGACAAAGTGCTAAAGTGGGATTCAAGGAGGGAAGATAAAGGTAAACATGGGAATTTTTGTTTCCCATGGAAAGGCCCATATGTCGTTTATGCTTTCAGAGGTAATAATGCTTTCTTCCTAAGAGAAATGGATGGTACAAAAGCATAAGGGGGTCTAGTGAATGGTCGAATGCTAAAACATTATTTTGAGCCTAATTACTAATATTTCATGTCCTGTTTGTACATATTCTATTATCAAGGTCTAGATTGGATTGGATGGTGATTTTTGAAGTTGAAGCCCAAAGAGAATGCTCTAAGCTTTCAGGATTTAGTGTCATAAGTATTAATAATGCAGAGGCATAGAGGAAAATTTTGTAAGGTAACATCAATGGCAATTCAAAGGCTACCGATCTACAAAGTTCTTGACATTTCACTAGAAAATTCCATCCCCAGGTGGAGCCACTATTAGGTTCCTATACCAATAGGAGTCATAATTTTGAATGACTAGGGTGAAGCCTTGTAATATGGTACATACATTTTCTTTCTGCAAATTTCTTCATATTAAAAAAAAAAAATTAAAAAATGTAAAGAGGGTGTGTCCTAAAAGAATAATCAAAGGACAAAAAGAATGAAAAGGTCAAAAAAATGAAAAATATATGAACCAAAAAATACAAAAAGAGACCATGAAAGTGTGCAAGTCAAAATGACACTGTTGTTTACTTTTATGCATAATAATGATTGTGTGCAACTTGTCACTCATGCCATAATCCATGGTAATCACACTATTTAATCTTGATTATTTCATGCTTTGAAGTTTATGTTTATAGGTAGTGAATAAATCTGACCAAACAGTGTAATCTTGGCAGATCATTAGATAGGTAGAATGAATAAAAGGAACTCATCAGTCTAAATTGAGAGCATGGATGATATAATCTTAGAATTAGATAGTTTACTTTGCAAAATAAAAGAAAAGATTGATAAGGGTTCACTAGCCTAAATGCACCCTAATAAAGTGAAGAAAAAATGGTAGGATGACTAAGTGGGTAAGTAATAGAAAGGTTGTAGAAATATCATGTGATTATGCAAAAACACTTATGTCATTATCTTAAATGCAATTTTGAAAAATGCATAAGTAGTAGACAAAGCAAAAACAATGGTTCACAATATGTTTATTTAACACCCCCATCATTCATTTTAACCCCTATAACACTCACTAATTTCCCTTTCATAATAAAAATATTAATACTTGTAGTTCTTTAAGTCAAAAAGGTTCCAAGAATTTCTTTGACTTCTGGTGGGACTGGACCCTCAGCTCGATGACTTAAGAAGGAAAGGTGTTAAACTCCCTTGCAATTCATTCATCCCCCTCAAAAAACCCCTTTTCTTAAGGTTAAATTCATTTTACCTAGGAAAACCCCATGATAAACATATTTTATGCAAAAACCCATCAAAATACATTTATCCTAAGTACCAAATGTATGGAAAGTGCCTAATGTTTTCTATACCTAAGTACAATACTCCTTCTGCTCATTTCAACTCATATTAACTTTTTAATTAAATATATAAAATTCCTGAAACCCATTAGCCCATATATATTTAACTCCTTCATATAAAATAACCCCACCCCTTAATTTAGTTATAAACTATATGACTACCACATATCCCACAAAATATATCAAAACCCTACCCATAGTCCTTAATCCTGTATTAAAGTGCCCCTAATGAGATTAAATTCTAATTTAATCATATACCACTAGTGATTAGACCCATGGGCCCCCCAAAAGCTTCTTGTGTAAATCATCGCGCAACTCTATCGCTCGACCATCGTTGATCGTCTTATCCCACATCCAATGGCCCAAGGCCATATCAGCCAAGTCGAATATCCATCCTTTCCTACCTGATAAAGTGGTTTTCCTCTCAAACCCCATTGATATGTGTCAAACGATGAATGGAATCGAGTGACCTCTCCCAAAAATCACTTCCCTCTCAAAAGCGGTGTGATGCCACCATTAAACCACCTTCCCATATAACGAAAAAAACTGCCCACTGTTCATCAATTAATGAGCCCACCAAAATCAAAGATTTTCTTATATAAGCCCAATCACCCCTCTTTTCACTCCTTTTGTGCATTTACCATTTGAGAACTTAGAAAGCCATTGTGACCCTTGCAAATAGCAAAATTTCTCGCAGACCTATGCAATTGCTCCACAAATGTTGCAGACAACCCAACTCATTCATCAGTCTGTACCATAACTGTACAGACCTTTGCAGCCTCCATCAACCACCATTTATAGTCAATTTCGCCCAACACAAGGTATTTAACTGTGGAAAGCCAACTCCATTGTCAAATTCCAAGTAAATTCACCCTCATATTGCTATTAATTAAGGAAAAAATATCAAATTTACTTTGATTTTACACTCTTTTCCATAACCATCTGCAAAACCATTGTTTCCCTAAAAACTCTAAATTACCCTAATTGTAATTGATGTAAGGCCCATCTCTACCCCTCACTTAGACATGTACCACCATCCTTTAGGTGATAAAGGTTTCCAAATAAAAGATACGATTGCCATAAAGCCCCTACTAAAATTACATTTCCAAATTAGGGACAAAAACCTTAACCATGTTGATGAAATTGGCCTGTGGGAGTCAAATTTTCCCAAGTATCAGTTCCCCCAAGTTCACATATTTCCAGAAATTGTCCATATGTGTTATGCATGCTATGTCCCTAGCCACAGAACCATTATGTCTCATGACCAGAACGTCCTCTTCACCATCACAGTTGAGTCCATAAATGAAATGATGTAGCTCCAACCAGGGCCAAACCTAACTCCCCGCTCAACTGGAGACCTGTTGGACCAGTATCCCAAGCTTTGTTTTGCAAAATAGGCCTAATTGTTCCAAACCTTCATTAGAGAATAAAAACACATCCCTAAGGATTCCCCTCCATATGTAGTTGTTATTTTTCCCCATGGGGCCAGAACATTGTAGACATGATATCCTGCATTTTGGGGTACACCACTAGTGAATACATTGATGAGTTAATCCTCGCCTTCATGTCCATCTACACTCCAGGATAGCCTCCTACTGTCATTTATGACTATGCTCAATTTATAGCTGATAGGATGCATGGACAATTTCTTAGAATGAGAAATTAAAGAGTTTTCAAGTATTCCTCAGTCTTCTATCATATCTTCTTGTATTACCAACATGATAAGTTCCCATTCACCCTTCAAAAGCTCGACACCAAGGGTCAACCTAGGTCAGTCATTTTTTGGACCCCATTGATCCACCAATCTTAGTCTCCATACTCTTATTATGATTTTATTGATTTATTTGTACACCTAGTCATGGAAATGTTGTCTAGAATCCCTCCCCCTAGAATCAGTCCAGAACTAAAGAGAGTCCTCCAACTTTCCAAGTAGACCAAAGTGGGTGACTGGTACGTTTATCTAAACCATACAGAAATTAGAATCTATGATTGAATGTTGGCACCATACAAGCTACCAAGATACCTCCCAATGAGGTTGTTTGCATTAGAATACTATAGACAAATCATCAATGCAGATGAAGTAAACTTCGTCAATGCCAACAAGGAGGCCAATTTCAAAATAAAAGACCAACTAGGCCCCTTCATATGCAACTCTAGGGAGGCAGAAAAAGAAGCAGACCTAATTCTACAGAGAATGAAGTTCCAAAGGAGTTTTGTTTGTAGATATAACCCTTTGGAATTCATTACCAAGAAGAGACAAAAGGTTAAGCTAGGACCTTTCACTCACCATCCCATACCTAAAATAGAAGCCTATGCTAACCAAACAGAATGGTTGGAAGGTAACCTAGTGGACCAAGACATCACCAAGGTAGAAATAGAGAATACTCTCATTGATATAGAAATACAACCTAATGAGGGTTCTTTCCTGCAAGTATCAGAGCAATCAGACCTACCAGAGACAACCATGAGTACCCCTCTAATTATTTAGACTCCTCAAAATGAAGAGAAGAACCTAAAGAGAAGTAGGTAGGAGGCCATTAGGTCAGCAAGAGAAACCTCATACGCTCAACCAGAAACAAGCCAAGCAAAAAGGCAGAAAATGAATCCTGTCTTTGAACACGAGGATACAAAGGGCTAAGCTGAGGTCACAAACACAGAAGGAAATAGAAGCAACCCTACCACTCCATCTGAAGCCATGCAAGAGCCTTCCACATCACAAACTCAGATGTTGGGAAGGAAACTTATTGTGGAAGTCTCTTCATTCAGTAGGCCTACTGATAAGGACCAAGACATCAAGGAAAGATACAAGGAAATCAAAGCCATAAATGAGAGGCTTAAGTCCAAAGTTATGGTCAGTACCTGAAGTTGACTCCCACCAATCAAACAAGGCTAATGTCAGCCTTTGACATTAAAGAGGGAAAACTGTAGATGTCATTTATAAAATCTATAGCTCAACAACCAAAGACATCTGATTTCAAAAAGGAAGACTTCGAAGTGTTGGCAAGGGGTATTCATCCCCTAGACTAGACTGAACTGGATAAATAGGTTGGAGAAATGATATAATCCACCCTAACAAGTAAAGCCATAGCTTCTCATCAGCTACAAAATTCTTTATATAACTTTTTCAGCATAATTTTAGTTAGAGAAGGCCTCCTCATAGGCCAAGGATACTAGGATCAAGTACTTAGAGGGCTTAGTGATTAAATTGGGACATGATCCCAAGGATATAAAAGCAATAGAAAAACTTATTAAAAAGAAGAATGATGATATAGCTGCACTGAAGAAATGGCTAAAAATACCTCACCTGTAGCATCCAAAAATATTGGAAGTCCTGGAAGCCCAATAGGGTCATGAAGAACTAATGGACTTAGTCTTAAAGCCGAATGATCAACTAAAAGAGCCAGCAAAGGAAATGGATGCTTTAATCTAATTAAAACAAGCATATGTGGCCATTTCTTCAACAAATGTTATCCCTACAGTTTACTCAGTAGTGCCATCCACAATAGAAGCATCTTTGGCACCTAAAACTCCACTTGCAACAACCTTTCCAGCAACAACAAAACCTATATCAACAGTAAGTGCATCAGGAGAGAAAGCAACAAAACTAGTCATATCCATGGAAATGATGTCTATCCAAGCTACAAAAATGAACAGGCTGAGAAAAAAGGTGGCAAGTTTGGAAATTGACTACAAAATTGCGGGCAAACCAAGGAAATGTTGTGGGCCAATATATTTGACCCCGTAAAAGATATTTGGCCCTCAATTCAAGTTATTTTTGAACAAACAACATCAGTAAAGATAGCTAGATAAGCTATCCAGAAAGTGAAGGAGAAGTTGGGAGATAAGTTAGAGGATGCCAATAGACTCATCCACTTCCTCAACAACAAGAATAGATATGAGCTCCATGAGCTAAATATAGAAGATAGAACTGTGACCATTTTAGAAATAAGGAAGGTCCTTTCCAAAAGGAACCTTATGCTTAATTTAGAAGAAAAGTGCCACAATATGCAATTATCCATTGATAGGTTCATGGTTAAATTCCATATTTTGAGGGAGAAAGGTCTACCCAGTCCTATGGTTATCAATGACAAACTCATGACATAGTTGGACTATGATACCAGACTCAGATAGTTGGCAAAGGAACAAGCAAGCACTTCATCCATAAAAGCCCTACCAATAGGAAAAGTGTTGTACAACACATTTGAGAACTTATTTTTCCTTGAGCATGAGATAAAACATTTATTACTCACCAAGCCCAATTTTTCCAAGTATACTTAAGCTGATGAAATATATAGAAGAATGATGAATGTAAAGTTACCTAATGCAGAATGGTGGCAGACAATGACGGATTTACTGGTCTAAATTTACAAGCAAAAAGTTACTGCACAGTAAAAATAGAACAGCCAGCTAAACAGGTGAAAACAACACATCAGGGTCAAAGAGTATGAGCGAAAAGGTAAAAGTTAAAGAAGACTCCAACATGAAACACTACAACAACAAGCCAACATAAGAGGTTACATTTCAACGATAAAGGCCAACACAACCATAATAAAAGGGACAACATGAAATAGTTCATTAGTTGTCTCTATCTTCTTGTAAGAAGATATTTGTATTTCCTAGAGTAAATCTCAAGTTTGTTTTGAGATATTTTGTAACAATTTTTTTGTATAAATACTTCACAATTTGAAGTATGTAGGGTGGATTCTTAGACATTTCTATATATTTTCTTGATCAAAGACTGTAAGCTATTGTATCACTGTTTGGACCAACAAGATGGATTAATGAATAAAGTCAAGACATTTCACGAGATTCATGTGTAGTGTGAAGTACAGACAAGTATTTTCCCTTGTGATTGTTATCTTTCTTTTAAAGTTTTTCATAATATTTAATGTATCTGAAATCTGAATGTTATAATATGGAATGATATCTCAGAATTTTCTTTATTTCACTCTGTTATAACTATAATGCATTTTAATGTTTTCTGCAAATTATCTAAATTAAGGTATTCTTAGTTTCTCCTTAGTCTAGGTAGTTTTCCTCTGATCTATAGCAAAGGATTCGTAATTTCCCTTTGCTCATGATTATCCTCTATTCCTCATTTTGATCCCAGTTTGAGGATTCTTAATTCCCCTCTCACCCTGGTTAAGATCATTTCACCCATTTGACCTAAAGGCCTATACTTCACTCTGCTAGCTTGCCCTTTGAACACTCTGTTTAATGAGCTAATTCCAGTTCTACTACCCTTATTTGACTTCATATCCCAATGGTCCAGAGACTCCATTCTATCCATCTATTTTAAGGATTCCACCATCCAACATTTAATACAAATCCAAAACCCTCTAAACTTTAACAAATAGTCTAAAATCCAGCCAACATAGCTAAATCATATAGAGAGAGCCCTACCTGAGTCATAGGTTGGCTAGAGCCTATACTTAAAAGATTGGTTTGTGGTTACCTCGATCTTTCCCTTCTTCTGATAACTTCGAAGGAAAATTATGAGTGATAACAGTTCAGACTTCCTTGAACTAGCCTTGTTGGCTTTCACCTTTCCTTAGGAGTCTCGTATACCTCTAGATGAATTTTACAAGATCACGATGATACTCTTGGTTGCCTATAGTGGTTTACAACATTATCCCTCTCGAGCTTGAGTGATTGGTTTTCTAGTAAGTTCCTAGCCTACGAGTCTTCCCATCCCATGGGGAGGGAATGTTGCAATGGGAGACGTAGGCACTGCTGCATGGATTGCCTATAATGAACTTAGCATAGACTCTATGGAGGTTCCAACCTAACCTGAAACATGCCAACGGTTCCAAACATTGTGATGGGCCTACACATAGATCCATGTTGATATGCAAGTCAATCGAGTGCCTCGACCATCACTTTACAATTCCAACAATAGATATATTGCTTGCTGAAAATGAAAGGTTGAAGGATATTCAATTAAATATGGCAACTCAACTAATACCAGAGGAAGACTCCCTTCGACATTAAGGTCATGCTCATCAAGAAACACAACAACTTGTAACATGATCATAAATGAATCACAAGAAAATACAAACCCTTCTATTCATAAGGTCACTTATGCAATATTATATTAATAAAATGGTCTTAGAACCCACCATTCTTCAACCTTTAATGCAATATTTCATGGCTCGGTGTATTATTATGACCTAGTCTTAGTTAACATCAAATTAATATGTTTTTATGTGTAAAAAATTTCATGCCTGCCATTAGGAGTTCTTAGACATATTTCACTTTTTTCTTTCTCTCACATTCATGTGTATATTGGGTTCATACACATAGATGGATACAAATAACTTAACACATCCCACAAAAAATGTAACACATATGCAAGTTTCTTCAACACATTATAGTCCCTAAGTTCAAACGATTATCCATAACACAGTAATGTCACTCATCATAAATTAAACATAATACACAGTTACTTATCTTGGCATATGCATGGAAACTAACTCTGGAACAAGGATTCTCCACCCAACCACAGATAGTTGTAACCACACTTACTTATAGTCATCACCCCCAATCTAGATTCAAAGTCTGGTGGGAGTGCTTTCTTCAAGAACTAACACACCGATCTGTCACTGATTTGGGGACTTTAGAGGACTCCCATCCTCATTCCCACCAATTGAAAGCTTCTTACTTAGTGGAAACCTAGAGTCTATATGTGCCCAACCTCAGCCCTAGGTGCTCACACAATCATTCACCCCCTTCTAGGGAGTCCATAATCCACTGTGCCATCTAGTAATTAACCATTGTTCTTCGTTTTGGTCTTCATCAACGTTTTCCTTAGGATGGCCTCTACCCAAGTTGTTACAAGGCTCTGGAGTTTTCTACCTCAACCCACAACCTCTAGTGGACCCAAGCTATTATAGGGCTCCAAATATTCTATCGCTACCCACAACCTCCAGGGACCCAAGTTGTTACAAGGCTCCAAAGACATGTGTTTCAACCCACATCCTCTAGGGACCCAAGCTATTATAGGGCTCCAAGATAAATATCCTAACCCACAACCTGTAGGGACCCCAAGCTATTACAAGGCTCATCCCATAGCCTTCAAGGATCAATATTCAATCCCATTTTCTTCTCTTCTCTTCTCTTTGGTGCTTCCCGCGGAGAGGTCTTGTCACACACCTGCCCTTTTTCCCCCTTTTTTCCACCTCTTCTTGTCCTCCTTTAATTTTTACCTTTTGCACTCAACCTTTTTCTTGGTTTCTTCCTTGGCCACCCTTTACTGCTATGTCCTTCCTAGGTTGTAGTGCGTCATTTCTTCATAAATTCCTCTCCTTTCTTTCTTGTTATTTATTCGCAAGAGACATGAGCCTCCATACCTCTTTTTTCTTGTCATTTAATTTCAGGAGCTATTTTCTTCAATTCCTGTAGCAACTAGTGTTTAATGGTTGTCCTTCCTTTCAGGTTTCTCCCTTCCATAAGAAACTATGACATACCAAACAAGTGATTCACTTCCTAGCTCTGGAACTTGTGTCACCTAGTCCCCATTCACTATTCAATTAATTGTACAATATTTACAATGCATTTATGATGCCATTTGCATGAGAAACTCAGGTGGTGATGTCACAATATTACACTAGAAGGTATCTATTGGCACAATAGTGATCCATTTCTAAACTTATAATAAACTTATTTAGTAAATAAAAATAATAATTAATTAATTTGTTATTTATTTCATTATCTCTAAACACAATTTAAACACTTTATATTTTCACATATTTTTTAACTTTTGAAAATAATAAGTATGATTCCTAATCATTATAATATGTACTCAATAATAATTATAATAAATAATTGTTAATAATGGCATTGATGATTAATGTCCACTGAAATCAATATGGTTTATCAAATATTAAGACATTAATAAATTAATTGATACGCATTACTATTTTATTTCTATTGAATGTTAACTAGCCTAGATCCATTTTAACTTTGAATCTACCAACTGCTAAGAGGGATCAAATCTCTTGATATGAAAACCTCTTTTAGAGTGAAAATAGATTTGATCCATATTGGTTAGTTTAGTTTCCCCCTTCAAATGTGATATATTCCACATAGATACCATGGTTCTATACCATGGGTTCTCATACCATAGGTCAATACTAGGCTGGAGAGAACTGGTCATATGATCTATGTTTGGCATGTATTATACCTTGTTAGAAATGTCTCTCTGAGTAATACAATATACTATGGATATAGGCTTGCTACAAACCTTAAAAGAATTCCATTTAGGGGGTCAAAAAAGATTTGGAAGTTTAGGATATAAAAAACTACTAAAAATTGTAAATTGTGTTATAATCAAGGAAACTAATGAAATTGTTAGGGGTTTTATATTCTCTTTTAATTCCCTATACTTTTAAAAATGTCAATCCAGAATTTGTAGTCTTAGAGTTGACAAATATTATATATCAAATCGAATTTCATTGTCCTATGCTCAAGTTAGTATAGGATTAAGTACCAAATGTTCACTCCAATCTCTGTTCATAATTCAAAATCAATACATTACTTTACTATAGTCTATTGAAGTAAATAAGCCTATTATGTTTTTCTTAACAACATAATTTGAATCACAAAATTATCATAAAAAACCACACAAATTGATTCGTTCTTGAATGCCTTGCTGGAAATAAACTTAATAACATCATAACTTCGAATTTTGATTTTAATTAATCTGTTCTACTCAATATATTCACACAAGAGAGACTAACCCTAAGGTGAAACATAATCCTTATGTCTCCTATGACTATAATGTTGCCATTATGATATAGGTGTTGTCCTTGACGGTAACTCACTCAGATGAAAGATCAAAGTACTGCAGGTTAACAACAAAGAATTAAAGTTCAGGCTACACAGAATGAAGAAAGAAAGGTATACATAGGTTCACCTTGACCAAGCCGCGTATACACATAGGTTCATTGAACAAAAAGAGTGTATATGTACACATGCACTTTCACAGAAGGAAAAACACGCATATCTTGGGAAAACAAGTTTTTGGGTCCAAGGTATTTGGTATGTGGTATTAGTCCAAGGTATTTGGTCTATGGTATTGGTCATAAGTGGTTTTGGTCCACGGTATTGAAAAATACCTAAAACTATATAAGGATGAGAAGACCATTAGGCCAATGGGTACAATCATTTTGAATATCTAATGAAGTGTGAGATCCAGTATGCAGATTATGGGTTTATGATGCTCTACTTGATCTGAACCAAGGAGGAGCCTTAGCGGTTGATGGAGGACAAGATATAATGATGGATTGGGATCTTAAGTCTTGGAATGAATAATATTTATATGGTTTGATCATGTTTATTCTATATCTGTATATTGATGCATGCATTGATCTGTAAATATTATGATCTGGTTATAACTAAAGTTTGGAATAGCTACAAAATTATGAATGAATATTTACAGATGTATATGCTAGTTGACCTCGGTAAAAGCACGTATACATGCAGGTTCGACACATCGAAATATTGATTCATTGTGAACTATGATTTTTGAAGTTGCAATTGGTTCTGGTTGTTGATGTAGAGTTCTGGGTTTTGCAATGTATTATGGTGTCTATTTTCTGGTGACAATATTCTACATATTCAGATTGGTTGATTGTGATTAGCTTTAGTGTTGATGGATGAAATCTAATGATGGATTAGGATCATAATGACCTATCATTATGTGATCTAATAATGGATGGGATAGATTTGATCACTAACACATGTTTTATCCTCTATGTGTGATTATGTCTGAAGTCTAGAAGTGCAATAAAGTGTTTGCAGATCTACATGCTAGTTTGCTTCAGGGAAGCTACATATACACACAGGTTGGCTTCTGCCAAATAGTGTATACACTGTGAAGCATGGTTTTAAGATTACAATTGATTCTAAATGATAATGGAACTCAGATCTGTGTATTTGTTACAGTGATCTATTTGTTGCAGTTGATTGGTTAAAGTATGAATGATTGATTGATTCAGTTGTGTGAGAGATTATCAGTGATTGATTGAGTTTGGTTGATTCAGATTGAGTTTCATTGATTGGTTGATGCAGATATAATTGATGGATGTATTGAAGTGGTGATTGATTTTGAGCTTCAATGTTGTTAATGGGTCTAGCATGAGAATTAGATGAAACATGACCTTCATATTATGATCTTGTGTTCCAAGAGTATCCAATCTGAAAATTTATGAAATGTGGTCCCTTGAGGAAGAGAGAAGGTTGTAGCCTTCTGTAGGTCGACGCCTACGTACTAGTAAACATATTGGCCAGTACAAGAGCTATGGGGTTGTAGCTCCCTTTCAATAGAAGCTGGAGAATGAGAGAAGGTTGTAGCCTTTTACAGGTAGAAGCCTGCGTACTCGTATGAGTCTGCACCAGTACATTTTTGTAAACATATTTTCTTATTATTAAAAGAAGACAGAGACAACAACAGTAGGTGGTTTTCACCCAGAATGGGTTTCCACCTTAAATTTTGGTGTTCAAGTGTGTTATTTATGTGTGATGGTTTATTATGTTATTAACTGCATATGGTTATTGTTTATTTTTTAATAAATTACTAATGCATAGATTAAAGATCAACATATGATGAATTAACTGAATCATTAGTTTGCTAGATATATGCTTGTTTCCTTAAGTACAGTTGTGTGTATACGCAGGTTACCCACATGCAAGTAGCGTATGCAAATTTGAGTATGAAAAAGGGATAAAATGGAATAAGATATTATGAAAGGTAGTAGGATAAGGCTTCAAAAGGTGACAAAAGTAGGGTCCAACATTACCTCCATGCCATAGAGGATGCATGTCCTCATGCAACTATATTCTCCCAAAACTAGTCAAACATCAAAATTGGGACTGTCCTTTTTCAAATTCTCATTGCGTTAACCAAAATATGTCGGCCATGATTTTTCTTTGTTGTATATTGTTGAAACCTCTAGACTTGTGCATAAAAATTGTATCCTTTAGTACGCCTCAATTGTCTCACCTTCCATCTAAGGATTTGTTTGTTCTTCAAGGAAAGATTATCATTATTTGACATCAAAGCCAAGTTCTAAGTCTTGTACATTTCATTCTCTTTTTTAACATGACGATACAGGGCTTTATATTTATGATACTTCTCTTTCAGCTTCAGATTCTTCTCCTTCAATTTACCAACTTGATATGGTAATTCCCTTTCAACAAGACTAGATATATCCTCATGACGGAGGTTGTGTTTCTATGAACTACATCCTTTATGGGTTAATTTTTCATCGGTGTCACTAACCATTGCCTTGACCACTCATTTTCCCATTGCTAGCCCTTGTTCAAATAAATCATTATGTGGAAAATAACTATGAAGATCTTCAAAGTTTTCAACTAGTCTCTCCTCCTTAGCTAAGGTTTTGTCTAACTTCTCTATTCCCATAGGAGCCTGGGAGGGACTCTTTATCTCTTTCTCTTAAAACAGTCATCGATGCAAGGATTTGAGCACCCTGAGGATGGACTTGATGATGAGTCATGATTTGGGTTTGCGACTGACATTGTTGTGTGGTCAGAATCTCTGATGTGTTTGGAATCTCTTCCAATTTCAGAGGTGGACTTGATATTAGTGTTGCTTCCTTTTTCTCATGGAATAACTTTTGTTGCCCCTTTTTAAGAACAATCTTGTATTTTTCATTTGGTCATTCCCCAGCTTCCGTGGCGATAGGTTCTACAACCTCCACCCATGGTTTCTTTTATTCACTTTTCTTGGGTTCTCAGGTACTACATCCTTCTCCACAGGTTCTACATTTTGTTTATGGATTTCTTTATGTTTCCTCCCCTTTGATGTTAGGGGTTATTTCTTCACAGAAGTGCTAGGGATTGTCAATTATTGTTTTTCTGAAGGGTTTGTCATACTTCCCTCAAATTCTAATGATCCTAGTGTTTTCATAGAGGCTTTATCCTACTTATAAGGTGAATCAAGAGCTTTGTCTGATTTCTTCTAGCATAAAATAATTATTCATTTCCTGCTTTTTACTTGGTTTTCCTCCCAAGAAAACTTTTAGTTAAGAAATCTTCTCACATTTCTTTTTGTCATCTGAAATAATGGGAAATAAGCATTTTAATGATATTTTAATGGCACAAACTAGTCTCAGCCTTCTTGGAGGTTGACTGGACACATCTACCAAACTTATGCAAACTTTGATGAAGAAATAAAGGAAAACTGACCTCACAACCATCTTCAAACTAAAGGATTCTAATATGATAGACGAATATGACAGCATACCTGCCTTCACAGGTTTTCAACCTTTGTAATGTAGTGATGAGAGGCAACCATTCATCTTTAATGCATCTCCTAAGGACACCCTTGGACCAATTATTCGACTTGTATGCTGGTTTGAGGAATTTTGAGCATTCTTCCCAATCAAGTTGGTTGCCTTTGAAATACCTTTAACTAGATAGAGGTATCCCTGTTACCTTGATTATTATTTCATCTATTACTTTTATCTTCAAATTTTGAATCTTCGCTATCTAGCCATCAAAACTTTGTGCAAATTCCATAGTGATCTTATCATTGTGCCCTTTAAATTTCTTAAAAAAATTGATTCACCCCTTCTCATCAAACCTGGTTTTACAAGATGCATACAATGGGATGGAATAAAATTGAGTGAAGGTGGGCTCATGTCTATTGGCCCCAATGTTGATGATAAAACAATGTTAAAACAAAATGGAAAACTGGGAAATATGAGATAACTAATCCTTCATTTTAGGGTTTCAAATAGGTTGTGGAACTAATTAGGAAGGGTGACCATGTTCTTAGATTATGACAAGAAATAATTTGATTTAAAATTATGGCAAAGGTACCAAAAGAATATATATCATGATAGGAGGTTAATGAGTATAATTTGTAATCATATAAGATAATCTAGATTACTGGAAATAGCGCATTTTAATGTCATGAGAGAAGAGCATATGCAATCATCACAACACATCATTCAAATAAGTGGAGGGAAAGATCAACAATTAGATTCTATTATTCACACTCTTTGCATTATTCCATGTAAATTAAACATTGTCTATACCTTTGATTGACTATATAATGATGGCTATAGGTTCAAAAATAATGAGTGGTAGGACACATTGATCATTAACAAAAATTATTTTTCCATTGTTGAATATGATGTAGGTTGTAATGCCTTCCAGGGTAAATGTGCATATAAACAACATAATAGGAACATAAATATAATAAACATATTAGCCATCAAATCCATAAATACATCAATACCTTTACACATGAAAATCAAGGGAAGGGATTTGTCATTAATGAATGCAATGAACCAACTGGAGATGGGACTACCACATTCCACCCAACCATAGAATGGCTAAGCCAAATCTCTCTTTAGCCATTCACCCCTGTGCCATGTTCCAAGAATGAATGTGGGATATCAAAGAACACATCAAAAAAAACACATCCAAGGATTCTAGAGGACACCAACTTCAACTCATCAAACAGTGATTCCACCTCATGGTTAGCATCACCAAAAATTATCATCAGATTGTTCTCCATCCAAGCCTTCAAGGGCTTCTAGAGTGTTTGTCCAACCAAGGCTTCCAGAGCTAGTAACTCAACCCACAACTTATATAGGGCTTCTAGAGCATTTGTCCATCCAAGGCTTCCAGAACTAGTAACTCAACCCACAACTTATATAGGGCTTCTAGAGTGTTTGTCCAACCAATGCTTCCAGGGCTAGTAAATCAACCCCCTAAGGGCTTCGAGAGCATTTGTCCAAACAGGGCTTCCAAGACTAGTAACTCAACCCAAGCTATTACAGGGCTTCGAGAGTGTTTGTCCAACCTGGGCTTCTAGGACTAGTAACTCAACCCAAGTTGTTACAGGGTTTCTTGAGAATTTGTTCAACCAAGGCTTCCAGGACTAATAACTCAACCTAAGCTAAAGAAACATGAGAACCAACCAAAAAAAAAAAATGAAAGTAAATTCACAACCACAATGGCTATCATGGAAATGGCAATGTTAGGCAATCCATTATCAATCCCAACCATCCTCCATGCCAATGACAAATCATAACCAAGAAACCACATGCAAGTAATATTCATGCCAAAACTAGTGAATAAATCATACATGCAACTCGGTACCTACAAGCAATCTGATGTAGTTTCTGATGCCGATGCCCTCTTCTGCTTTACTGCTCTTCCTTCGCCTTCTTGCTCCAAGAATCCAAGTATGCTACAACCTCCAAGAGTGCTCCAAGAAATCTATAAGTATCCAAGAGTATGATAGAGAGAGACAATAATGAGAGAGCTCCCAAAACTGAACAGACAAAAGATTCACACTGAAAGGAATAATATTGCTTACTAATCCTCAGAAGCCCTTTTATTAATGAGGCCTCTATTTTCTTGATTTTCCTCCTCAAATGAAACCTGTGACCTTTAACCTCATTTTTATCCTATTTTCCATTATTTTCATAAATAAATGTACCAAAATAATTTTTTGCCTCTTTAATTCCTTAGCCATTTCCTTTGCCAATTTCCTTAACCATAAACAACCAAATGAACACTCACTAGGATGTACTGCCCACCATTCATCTTGAAATACGTGTCCCATCATTCGTGGTATTTATATATTTTTACATATTTTCACAAGCGCTATTACATAACCCTCCTCCTTGAGGGAACACCATCCTTGGTGTTCAATGATATCTATAACCAACAAGACTACTGAAAACAAAACATACTACCCATGGAGCTTTATAACATAGCTCGTTGTAGTGTTTACAATGAAAGACCTTCTCAAAATCAAAACCTCATGACAACATGATAACATACCGCATACCAGAGCTTTATAACATAGCTCATTATGGTATTTCCAATAACCACATATAAATATATACACATATGCACATTTTCTCAACCAACAAGTAAAATAATATGATTCATGTATCCATAATAAGGAAATCCAAAGGCTGACACCTCCATCCTCAAAGTAATACCAAGATTCACCTCCTTCCCAGGAAGTCTAGAATCCACTACAAAGTCAAATCTATATCCAATGTCTAGTGCTATAATCCCCCACCCCTTTTCCTCTCAATGAATAGTTACTGGCTCATTGTTCTAGGGAGCACTCCCAATGTGCATCAGATTCCATCTGGTAATGGTAATGACAAAAACAAATCCATTTGTGACCTTCCCTTCTCTGCTACACAGTACCTCAGGTATCTGATTACCCGTTCTGTGTAGTCACTCACCTTTCAAGTTCCACTGGCACACCCATCTTGGGAAATCCATCCCTTGGAAAGGCTTCCTCGCATCGGAAGATACGAAAACCAAGTCATATCCCTCTCTTAAAACCATCATACCAGTCATAGCATGCTCATGGAAATCAATGGACACAATTGGGTACCAGTGTCCCACAATGGCCCTATTTCTGAAGTACTCTACAAACATATTGTTGCATTTCTAATTTCATTCATTGTTGCTGCTAATTCTTGCAGTCGATTTCAACCACCCAACTGGGCATGTTCATGCTTCCTATACCAAGAACATAACTTCCATTACATTCAAAATATATTGAAAAAACTTCAAATCACACCTCATTGGTAGTTCGTCAATAAGGTACACTTGGAATCCTATTCGCTTCGTGTCACAAGAAGTCAAACTGGTACCTTTGACCAAATCAACATGTATAAAAAAATCACATCACGTTAGCTCAAAACACAACCATCATAGATCAAAATCATAAATCACATGTAACCATCACAAACTATAATCATAGATCATAAACCAAAATCATAGATCATAAATCAGAATCATAGATTATAAACCAGAATCATAATTCACATGTAACCATCATATACCATAAGCATAATTAAATGCATAATAAAACTGAAATATAATACTGATACCTATCCTTCATCAATCCTTACTTCTGCCTTTGTTCTTTTGTATATACACTAGATCAGTTGCCACACCCAGCAAACATTGAGTGCCTTCTCCTCTACTATGTGCACATACGCATAGTGTACATCACACACATACAACCACACACACCATACAACACCATGCAATACATGCACCTATACCTGACATAAAACACATACACCTACATCTAGTGTACATACATATACGTACACAATATACATCACAAGACATGCATCTGCACACAACGTGTGATGCCACAAATGCATACACATACACCCAATATACAACACAAATCATACATATATACCCATACCACACAATACAACACAACAAATATGCATGTCATGACACCACAACTACACAATACACATATATAGTACCGCAAGCCCTCAACACAACATATATGACATGCACACAATAGCACACGTACACTAGTACCATATATAAAACATGTACACAATACCACTTGTACACTGCACCACCTACACAACGTGTGCACATCATGACATGTACACGACACTACCTGCACTATTTGTACACAACGCCACATGTACACTGCACCAATTATATAATATACACAATACCACATGTACATAGTACCACATGCATGATATGTACGTGACATCACATGTACACAACACCATATGCACGACATGTACATAGAAACACATGCACACAATGCCACTTATATTACATGTACACAACACCACACATACATGACACCACTTGTACAATCATGCACACCACATCATATGTACATAGTACCAATGTACCACATGCACACAACACTACTTGCTAGCACTGCGTATCAACCACGTACATAGCATCATCTGTACACAACACTACATATCCAACATGTGCTTAGCACCATATGCACACAACACTGCATACTCATCATGCACACAATATAATATGTACATAGCACCATCTATACCCAGTATCGAATATACAACATTCCTATAACACTATATGTACCATCCTGTACATAACATTGCATAAACAACATGTGCACACACTATATATACACGGCATCACATGTGTACATGTCATAGATGCAACATGTACAACATATACATTATATGCACAACAATAGTACCACACATCCAAAACCGCACTATCCTTACCAAGAAACGTTGCTTCCTGCCACTTATCCATGCTTATCCTAGCATGTCGCAGACCAAACAAATTTCACTTTTCTAATGTATCCCTTGGTAAAGCCAACCCATAACATAGGCATAATATAATCACATAATATCAACTCATAACCACATGATACTAACCTCATATATTTATCATGACTACTCTTCCCAATTGATTCCTCATAACATCAGGAATATTTTCATGTTTTTCTCCTAAATAAGAAATCATTCCTCCATAAGAATGATCCCTGACAATCCTATCAGATAGTAACATAGATACATGGATACATACATACATATATAAATGTTAACATAAAACAATCATGATCATAAAATATTTACCAAGTAACATAAGGTCTAGGTTAAGAGAACTTCCCTATTTATGCATAGGCATTGAGAGAAACATTTCCCAACATAGCCAAAGCATATGACACCTTTGATCCATTTACTTTACATTTTCTTGTTACCTTTCTCATGACTATACTGCTACCATCCATTTACCACAATGGATCTAGCTAGTCCAGCTGCCTGTCATAGCCTTACCTTCCACTACACTTACTCATGCACTGAGCTTCACCTAAATCCTACATTACCATTCGAGTAACACATAACTTTCCCTAAGATCCATCAACTTTACTCTTTCCCAACCAATTCCCAAGACTCAAAACAATAAAAGAGAAGACAAGACAAAACCAAGAAGAAGACCATGAAATCCCATAATGATACAACACTACAACAAAGTGGCAAGGCCTTGCACTAGACATAAACAAAACCAAAATTCAGGCTCAAAATACCAAAATCAAAAGATTTCCACCATGGCTCAATCTGCATGGTTCCCAAGGAAAGCTCAACCTAATCCATCTTCAATATTTCATGGCAACTTGTCTTGCCATGCAACTCCTTGCATCATGCTACCATAAACACATAATTGTCAACGTATATTAAGCATAATAATACACTAGTTACCTCATCTAATTGTGCTAAGCATGCTACTTGCAACTAAACACATTCACACCATCTCTCCAGGGATTCTAATCCTTTAATAGATCCACCTATAGCTAAATACTAGCTAATATACCTGTCAAGTGCATGTTCATGAATATAGCACATATCCACATAATGTTAGACAAAATCAAGGTTAAGAAGACTTCCTGTGTGCAAATCACTCATTCGTTCGAATTTAGGGTTTTGAAACATAGCCAAAGGAATTCTTGCCCAGTTCCTTTCTTTAACCTTCTACCTTGTCGGAATCGAGGCTTATTATATGCTGTCACACCAGCCAAATATTAGTTATGTAGACACATCAACTATTACCTTGTCATGCTAATACCAAGCATGTTACCTTGCAACTGCTCACACATGTCAACCACATGTTCCAAATATCAAGACAATCATATCTATTAATTTGAAATCAACCATTACCAAGACTAACAATCATGTCATAATCCATAGTCAACTCATAGCCATCAGTCATAATACTACAACTATCACCTACTATACTCAAGTACATATCAACTGTCTTAACACATACATTTTAGTACAATCATATTAAAACAAGATCATTTGAACACATACTCATATTATGAAATTCATCAAACATTCATACCATGTTAAATAAATCAACTAGATGACATAATCAATAGTCAAGCACCAAATATATGGCATAAGAAACTAATACCTTAATGTATCTCAGGGGTGGTGATCTTTTCTGCACAATCAATCTAGTTAGCACGATATAACTTTACAACACATTAGCTCAACCATGAATATCACAACCATAACCATATGCATAGGTCAAACTAGGTTAAGACAATACATATAACATCAAGATCTTCAAGGCAATGAACATAACCATCACGCATATGGCCAATCCAAATTCTAACATCAATATCTCAATGAAATTACCCTAATCATCAAGTTAATAGAATATAACAACAATAAGCTATATATCGTACTCATCAATAACATATAACATAATCATCAGGTTATCTAATATAGAACAACAATAGAAATGCATACAACTATAGGTTACTATCATTCTTGAATATCTGTCACATGTGCATATAAACACACTAATCATGTAACATCTATCATGAATGTAACCATAACATCAAATACATGTTCATAAACCTAATGTGTAAAACCATAATGTATATAGTAATCCTTAACTTACATACCTACATGCCAAACATACACTACTTGTATGATGATCTGTGCTTATCCCAAAGTATAATGTTGCAACCTCATTATCATGATCTTCATCCCTTGCTCTATCCCAACTATCTCACTAGCATCAAAACAAACAATAGCATCATGATGACCTAAATTACATACAATCACTTCACAAGGCATGTTAGACCTACTCTACATGCATAATCATAGCAATGACCATACATGCATAACAACAAACATTACTCCATTGTACATATTTCCATACGCAACCAATATTATACTTAAGCAATCCCAAATCAACTACACCTATGCATAAATGCATGCATTGGAACATAAATGGTCAATTCTTGTAATCAACCTACAAGACTAATACATGTGATAAAAATATTCAAAAATGTAACCTAACAAACAAGGATGTAAGTAGGTATCATGAAATCAACATGTAAGTGACATATAATTCATACATAGTCATTCACATGTTCCAAAAATCAATACATCATGTCAATTAATTTGAAATCAGCATTCATCAATACTAACAACTTATAGTCATACCCCCTTACTATCCATGGTCAACACTAAGATAGAAGGAGGAAGCTACTATAATGGCCCAATCTCTAATGTCCAACTATGGAAATGGGATCTCCAAAGCTCTACTAAATTTAACCACACTTGAAAAGAAATTTATTTTTATTTATCATACATTTATATGCGACTAATTCAAAAACATTGTACTTATTACACTTGTAACTTAATAACTAAAAAAATGCCACTTTTCCGTTTCCTTACATGCAACTTTTCAGATTCCTTGCATGCAACCATTCAAATTACCTACATGCAAATATTGAAATTCTTTGCATGAAAATAGGCATAGATCAGCTACATCCATATTATCATACTACAATACTATCCCAACCAAAAAAATAACATTTTCTTTAAACAATTACCATACTTCTACATTTTTCTTCAAACAACTACTATACTTTTACTCTTGCATGTAAGAATTTCTTCAAACACTTTACATGAAAACTAATATAGAAATCTATTTACATACAAGTAAGCATATATCAACTACAAGAATACTTTTACACATCATTACTATCCCCAACCACAAACACCATACTCATTGGGGAATTTTATCAAATAGTTTGTATCCAATTAATCATTGAACCATTTAAGCATTTCATCAAACAATTTGCATGCAAACTAATGTAGTGAATGATTCAATGCATATATCATAAAATGTAGTAGTAAAAGTTATGGAAAATAGACCATATGATCAGTGGTATTTTCCCTCACTATGGTTCAAGTTTCAACTCCTGAGATTTCATATATGAAAAGTTATAACAAAAATACCAACAAAATCATATTTGGTGCACAATCCTAGGAGTATTCAGAAAGCTTGACTTCCATTAGTAATATCTCCTCAAATATAGCGTATAAATGTCTAAATTTTTTATCAAAAATATCATTGGGATTTCCCCTATCTGTGGAAAAAATTTCATCTCATGAGAGTTCCGATAAGAAAATTTATAACAAAAATTTCAGCGCGACCTTTTTGAGGCCTGATTTTAGGAGCATTCAGAAGGTTCGACTCCCTCTACTCGTATATCCTAAAATATTGCAACCATATACCTAAAATTTGTACCAAATAATTAGTGGTATGTCCCCTCAATTTGGAAAATGTTTCAACTTTTGAAAGGCTACAAAATATTAGTTATTGCAGAAATTCCAACATGACTTGTTTAAAGGTGCATTTAGGAAGGTCATCTTCCTCAGATCATAATTCCTAAATTATTGTGAACAAATATCTGAAATTTTTACCACATTATCAGTGGGATTTATCTTAAATATGGAGAAAAAAAATAACTTCTAATATGCCACAGAAGAAAAGTTATAACAAATATGAAATAAATGTCTATAACTTAACCCTTATTCTTCAGTTCACCTATGATAGAGCCCATCCAATCGAAGTGTTTGAAGCATGTTCTGATACCACTCTGTAAAAATTTCTAGGGCAAATGTGCATATAAACAACATAACAGGAACATGAATACAATAAAAATAGCAGCCATCAAATCCATAACTACATCAGTACCTTTACACATGAAAATCAAGGGAATGGATTTCTCATTAATGAATGTAATGAACCAACCAGAGATGGGACTATCACGTTCCACCTGACTGTAGAATGGCTGAGCCAAATCACTCTCAATGCATTCACCATCGTTCCATATTCCAAGCATGAATGTGGGATCTCAGAGAACACATCAATCAAAACTTGCCTAGGGCTTCCAGAGGCCACCCACCTCAACCCATCAAATAGTGATTCCACCTCAAGGTTGGACATCACCAAAAACTATCATCAAATTGGTCTCCTTCCAAGCCTTCGAGGGCTTCCATAGTACTTTTCCAACCAAGTCTTACAGAACTAGTAACTCAACCCACAACTTATACAGGGCCTTCAGAGCATTTTCCCAACCAAGGCTTCTAGAACTAGTAGCTTAACCAATCACTTATACAGGGCTTTCAAACCCACCAAAGGCTTCTAGAGAATTTTCCCAACTAGGGCTTCAAGGACTAGTAAATTAACCCAAGTTGTTACAGGGCTTCCAGAGCATTTTTCCAACTAGGGCTTCCCGGACTAGTAACTCAACCGAAGTTGTTACAGGCTTTCATAGCATTTGTTTAACCAGGGCTTCGAGGACTAATATCTCAACCCAAGCTAAGGAAACATGAGAACCAACCAAAACAAAGAAATGAAAGTAAACACACAATCACGAGTGCTATCTAGGAAATGACAAGGCTATGCAATCCACTGTCAATGTCATCTATCCTCCATGCCAATAACAAATCATAACCAAGAAACCACATGCATGTGCCATGCATGCAAAAACTAATGAGGAAATCATACATGCAACTCAGTATCTACAAGCAATATAATGTAGTTGTTGATGTTGATACCCTCTTGTTATTTCCTACTCTTCCTTTGCCTTCTTGCTCGAAGAATCCAAGTATGCACACCCTCCAAGAGTGCTCCAAGAAAAGTCTAGGTATCAAAGAGTACGAGAGAGAGAGGGAATAATGAGAAATCTCCCAAAACTGAGCTGACAAAAGATGCACACTTAAAGGAATAAGATTTCCAACTAATCCTTGGAAGGCTTTTTATTAATGATGCCTCTATTTTCTTCATTTACCTCCTCACATGTAACCTGTGACCTTTCACCTCCTTTTTCTCTAATTTTCCATTATTTTCATAGATAAATGTGCCAAAATAATTTTTTGCCTCTTTAATGCCTTAGCCATTTCCTTTCCCAATTTCCTTAACCATGAAAAACCAAATGAACACCCACTAGGATGTCCTACCCATCATTTAGCTGGAATATATGTCCCATCGTCCGTGGTATTTAATATTTTACATGGAATTTTCACAAGGGTTGTTACATAGATAAGTCGTTTCTTTGATCATGCAATTCTAAAGTGAAAAAACTAATGCTTATAAATTTTAATACTGCCATGTAGTGTTAATGTTGTCGAACTGGAGCTTGAACATACTATACACTTTCCAGTTTGATATTATCCTTGTCACAATCTTAGGTACCAAGCTTATTCAGTAATTAAAATTGTAAACTATTGTAATTACTGAATTAAGCACATAATTTCTGAAATTACCCACAACAAGAAAGAAAATACTTAACCACTAATACTTTGTTAAAATAACAACTAAGAGTCACTCCATAGTATCTTGTAACTGGTCTATAAAATCATCTTTTAGAAAGAAAATGAAAACTGAAATTAGTCTTTGTTGCTTCAAATCAATACTCGTACAACCATTCTAGGGAGTTTGATCAGGCCTATAAAGGTTCCTACCTAGTGGCATTTCAAATTTTGAGAGTCTAAAATGCATGAAAGAAGACTCCAGGGGGCTTCTTTCCCATCAATATTCTACTAATTTTGGAAAATAATAACTCTATACCTATCATATCCCTATCTATTGTCATCTCATAAATTTTAACAAGCCTGATTTAGCTTATGCTTAAAGTGTTCAATTTTAGAGACTCTGAAGAACTAAAAGTAGACTCAGAAGGATTCCTTTTCATAAATATTATGCCAAGCCCAAGAAAAAAAAATTATGTACTTGGAAGATCCCTAACTACCATTTTCCCAATAATATTAACGATCCTGGGTCATTTGGTGCTCAGAATTTTAGAGAGTTTGAGAGTGTTCAAACTATACGCCAAAGTGTCATTTTCCGTAAGTAATCCATCAAGTTTGGATAAAGGAATAAAATTACACTTGTCATATTTCCTCTTTATTCTATGTGAGTAGTGGAGGAAAAAAAATGAATTTTTATTTATATTATGTACATATATACATGTATATTAAAACAATAATAAAAAAATCAATTTGAAGAACCAACAGAAGTTGAATCCCCTTTATCAATCAGCTCCATTCCTGGGTTCTACAGTACACTTTGTGAAAAAATCCTATTTAGAAAGTGGGCGGTGCTATAATTTCAATTTGTGTCCATTCACCACAGTGAAGTGTGACCATCATCAATGGTCCTAATTTTGACAGAGCCATTGTCAAAAACTTCCTCCACTTCATAGGGTCCCAGCCATCTTGTTGAAAACTTTCCTTTGAAGTGTTTAAACTTACTTTCATACAATAATGCCTAGTCACTTGGTTGAAAGAATTTCTTTTTCATATACTTATCATGCCATCTATCCCTCTGATCATGCACCAACATAGTATTTTGGAGAGCATCCTATCTAATTTGATCAATTTCATTCAGTTCAAGCACTCTCTATTTTTCTTTTTCATTTAAATCCATCCCAAGTTGAGTAGAATTTTGAAATGGTTTTACCTGAAAATCAATGCTCAACAACACCAGCTTCCCATATACCATCTCATAGGGAGTGTACCCTGTCATATTTCTCCGTGTTATTTGGTAAGGCCATAGTTCTTCTGGTAACCTGTCAACCCAATCTCCATGGTGCAACTGAATTTTTTTAGTAAGAATAGGCTCCAAGAATTTTTTTGTAGATTCTACCTATCCATTCACTTGAGGATGGTATGGTGTAGACATCTGGTTCTTAATTTGGTACTATTTAGTAATGGATTTTACTAATTTACCAGTAAATTGTTTCCCCTTATCGGTGACAATATCTCTAGTTACGCCAAAATGAGTAAATATATATTCAAAGAGGAAATCTACAACAAACTTCTCAGTGGTGGAATATAAATCTCTGGCTTCCACTCACTTTTCTACAAAATTGGTACAGACTAGGATAAACCTCTTCTTTCTGGACATAGGAGAGATATGACCTACAAAATCTAATATGTATTTTTTGAAGGGTTCAATGGATATTGTTTTGGAGAATTTGGTATCTACAAATAAATACTAATTCCCTAGATAAGTAACCATATCTAGAGCAACAGTTTAAAGTGATTTAGTTTTTTCCTATAAGCAATAGATAATATGAGAAGATGAGAAGACCTACTTGTAGTTCCGCTTTCCTCTCATCTCCTTTGTATCAATCCCATTGCTCCTTCTTGTACTTAATATGCCTGAGAAGTACCAGTAAAGGCAATAGAAAACAATGAATCGATCAAAGCAAAAGATTTATTGAATATAAGTGAAAGGAATTAGATACAATTCGCACATATAAGCGTTATAAAACAACACAAACATATGGGAGAAAGGTTAAAACACTTTATTGAATAGAATAAGGAATTACAACCATTGGTGTCTGATTCATAGGCATTCCTCCAGCTTGGATCCCATCCACATCACATCAAAAGCATGACAAACTTGTAGCATTACAATACTTGCTTCAAAGCCAAATCTCATAGCAACATTATCTCCTTACAATTCAACATAATCCAACCCATGATCACTTCGATGAGTGGTCAATTTATAGGAAGACGAAGGAGGTTTTTTCATAAACAGTGGCATTAAATTTCCTTCCATACTTAGAATTAGTTCCATGGAGGAAGGGATGAGAGGATAGGATGCACCTTAGCTCATTCCTCATCCATTTTCGATCTCATAGGAATTGATAAGTGAGGGAACCTTCTATATGACTCCAAAAGATAGGAATATTCCCCAAACCCTAATTGAATTTCCCTCAATTTCACCCAGCGTAGGTGAAAGGAAGCCTAAGTGCTCTACAGAGCACCCTGGCATGGAATTAATTACTCTGCAGCACACCTTTACGTGGGTCTACCTACGCTCATCCCTCTAGAGGCAATTTCTGGATGTCTTCAAGTCATGAAACTATCTCAGAAGGAGGCATTCAAAGGGGTGAATTGTTTAGGGCATATAGAAACTAGAATTAGGGTTTGATGAGCCCTAAAACACTGATCTGAATGATGGGATTGATGTGCCCAAATGGATTTGCAATAGCTGCCCCCTAAAGCAAGAAGTTGGAAAAATTCCATTGTCGAATGAAATTCTTTACGATGCAATGAGGAGGTATTGAGATGGAAGGTGACCTGCATTAATCATGATATTTGATTTTACATGAATTGCTGAGGGAAGGCATACCCATGCTCAACTTATAAAATTTCATTACATGTACATAAATAGTCATCTACAGATATAGACCCATGATTGGAATGACTATCAATGTAAAGCCATTGTACATATGATTTAGTACTCCTGAAATCGCAACCCAAATGGATGAAACTAGATCCAGGGTCTTATTTCCCATTCAATCATTCGCTCAAGTATGAGTCTAATCATGTGAATATGTGATTTGAAGTCGAACATGGGAAGACACCATGTGATTACCAGCCATTGATGTAAGCTATTAACAGGCATGAGAGAAATCACTGTTAATGATAATGATCCTCAAGGTACTACAATACATTTTGCATGGTATGAATGGATGATTTGATGTCGAACACCATACAAAGTCTTTCAGTCGAAAGCCATTGATTTCAACCTATCGTCGGAAGCGAGAAACCTGTCGTTGATGCATGCAAGGCTCAAGGTGTTAGCACCTAAATCTGCCTTAGACTGAAGGAAGGCAAAATTCAGGGTAACCACAAACCATGCTCAGTCTGGTAGCTAGCCCTACCAGAACAGGAGAGGGCTCTCTCTGTATCATTCTCAATGAATAAGTAAATGAAACGATCTAAGATGACTTACAGTGAAATATTGATCTTAGGCTAGTAAATAAATATGGATACAAGAAGCAATTTTTTATGAATGACTGAGTTTCTGGGATGGTATGGGACCAACGAACATCAATGAATAGAGAATTTAATACAAAGGCACAAATTACTTCGTGAGGAAAGACAGGCAGAAAGTATAGCAATTTAGTTTGAAATAGTACGGAATGGAGAGATTTCTTAGGAGAGTGAAAAGGGAATAAGTACATGAATCCTTTTCAACAGAAGAAAGAACACTGAACATGAAATTTTCCCATAGGCAGAGCAACAAAATTGAATTCTACCTTATCTAACTTAGAACATTTCACTGGAAATGAATATGAAATGAACTATGAAACATAATGAAATGCATATGAAACATAAGAGAAACATTTGCTACACTCACAACCACATGAATCTCACGAAACAGAGCCACTGCCTTTCATTAATCCTCTGTAAAAATATACAATGAAGAAACAGAGTTTCTTTCCCACAATCTCCCAAAAATTACAAGCCAACCAACCCTTTGCAAATAGTTTGCATAGAATATATAGAATGTGCCATGAGGAGATAGAACGACCAAGGGGTTGGGGAGTTTCTTGAATCATTACAAAATGGAGATGGAAAGCCAACCATTAGCTACAGCTGCAGCGTTACAAACATGACAAATGGCTTGGGTGACTGTTTGCCTTCCTTTGCCACTTGGATAGAAGCCAATCTGGAGTGAAAATGCTTTAAACTTTTCCTTGTGTGCCGAAAAAGTGAAGTGTAGAGGAGTGGGCCCACTTGGAGAAAGTTGTGAATCGAAATTTCGCGAAATGAAGGTGAATTTGGCCTTTTTCTCTATATGCGCCACGCCAAATTCTATATGTGCCACGCCACTTTGGAGGTTGTTTTGAGGCACCTAAAGGAGTCCAAAATATACCCAAGTGTGCTTGTTGGAAAGCCTAGCCTGTCTACTTTCCAACCCAAGTGGAATTTCTAAATTGGGTGCTCATTTTCCCCTCCCAATCTTCATTCTCCCAAAACTGCTTCCTGTGTGTCAGAATAGGGGCAGAGAGGTCATTTTTTGGGTGTTTTCGGCCTCTTGGAGACTCAAATCGTGCCCAAATTTCTTGTCCAAGCACCATTTGTCATGATTTTTCATGCTGAATACAAAAAAGCAAGCCATTTCCAATTTGGAGCTCCCAATCCTAAGTGTCGCGCCAGTGGTGCATCGCACAGGGAGAAAAAACCTGTGTTGTGACCAAAAAAATTCCATGTGACCAAAATTGCCGCAAATTTCTTGAAATTTGGGCTGGAGCTTCTCTAAGAGATGCTATGCTGGGCCACAAAGGCTTCAGCTAAGATTCGAAGCCTATCTTTCTCTTTTTTCCTCTTTTGTCTCTTGGTTGCTCTGCTCAATTTTGCATTCAAGCTCCTTATCCAAGCCTTTGAACTCAAGTTCCGTGCCCTATAATGATAAACCATCCTCCTTAGTATGGTTTTGTCTCTGTTGGCCTTCTCCAGTTGTTTCTCCAGGTGGATGTTGATCCACTCAAGCCAAGACTCACGGTCATTGTTAATCTCTTGCTCCAAGGTAGTGAGCTTGATCCTCCTTTGTTGGGTAGCTTGTTGATTCTCATGGATGCTTTGCAGCTCCATGATCTCATGCTAGTCCTCAAGTTGTTTCTTCCTCTACTCCAAATACCTGATGATCCATTTGGCCCTCTCCAAATTGAGTGACAATTCTTGGATCTCCATGTTCTGCTCCTGAATGGTCATCCTAAGCTTGGCACTCTCCACATCTGCATCATCATCCTGAATGAGGATGAAGTCGACCTCCTGTTCACCTGATGGCCCCTCGCCACGAATCGGCCTCTTTCCCTTGTCCTATACCTATGTCGTCGATGCTAGAAGCAAGGCCCCTTCCACCCTGGGTGGAGATAACACTCGCTTTGCTGCTACAAATAATTGCCTACTGCCTCTCTGATATGTAACAAATACTCGCATAGTAGTGGTCTCATGGTGCTCATACTGATGATAAGGACCACCTATCTCATGCTTTGCCTCTGATAGTAACTGTGAAGTGTTGAAGAGGTCACGGGAGATGAAGTCCTCCCAAGCAATGCCCTGCAATCCCAACTGATGATCCACCAACATCCGGATAAGAGCAAGGTGATAAACGTTGTTAAGTTGTTGCTGAGGGGTCTTATGCTGCATGAAGATGTTCATCCTCTCTATGTTCTTGCAAATGAAAAATGGGAGGTTCATCATCCGAACCCTGGTAAAGTGCATGAGAAACCTAATGTGATAGGCATATAGTCGAGAGAACCTCCCCTCACAGCTGAAGTATTTCATGATCAATTTCATGAGTGGAGCATACTCGTCTTTCAAATATCTGAATGGAAAGACTCTTGTGAGTTGCCTCAAGAATCTAGCCTTAATGTAAGGCTCATAGTGTTGCCTATCCACCTTCTTTTTCTTGTGCCACTGTTCTCCAACATTTGGTATGCTAGTTGCCACTGATATAGTTTCGGGTGTCAATGTGAAGGTGACCCCGACCAAGATAGACTGACCTCCATGTAGGTGAAGCACAAATAGACAGGCCAACTCATGATGAAATCTAACATTAGCCACCCTTTGACAAAATTCAAAACATGATAGATGCTGGAAACATGACATGGAAAGAGGGCAGGCCTACAATTCAGTGAGGGTAGTTGGCTCATCCCTAACATGTTTGCCACTCTTGTGATGTCCTTTGGGAACCTGTTCTTCCGAGGATGAGTCACTTTGTGTCTCCATCTCATATTTTGATGAATGCTCTGATGCCATGACTGCTGTGTGTATTGTAGTTAGGCTACCCTTTGATGATGGTGTGAAGCTGGGTGCTTTTGTGATATCTACCACCAAGGGGAACAATGAAAAAAGGGAGTATTAGGAGGGGAGTAATATGATGGGAATAGGGTTTATGGGGAGAAGTTTGTTTAGGGATATGTAGGGGGTTTGGGTATTTGATAGGGTAGGGTTTTGGGGTGTTATTTTGACCAAAGAGTGGAGGGGTAGGGGATAGGGTTTGGTAGTGTTTTAGGGTAGGGATAACAGGAAAAATAAGAAAGGGAGGATAGGGAAAAATGGCAAGCAAGGGAAAAATGAGGGGTGAAAATGGAACCTTGGCATCAACAACACAATTATGAAACCCTAGCAACAATGGCCTTTGGTGTTTTCTTGTGGTTGGTTTTATGAGTTTTGTTGCATTTAAACATAGCTATAAACCACCATATCATTCATAATATTTGATGAGCAAGCCGTGACATAGAGCCTACCTGTTGATTTGAGGGGCTTCACAAGAAATTTGAGGAAATTTGGCACGATTTGAGGGCCTTTGTGGGTGCGCGCCGCACTCCGAACCCAGTGCACCACGCTTGTTATATCCACCGTGCCCGTTGAAATTTTACACTGTGGGGTGGCTCTGTGTGCGCCACACCCTCTGTGTGCACCGCACCCCTCAGTGTGTGCGTCGCGTCCTGGAAACTGCCTCCAACTTACTCTTAAACCGCACTTTCCTCTCCTAATCACTTTGCAATGTCTCCCTATGCACTTGATTTGCACAATGACATTGATTTTGGTGGAAAATTGTATATAAAGGCTTTGAAGTCATGGGTTTAATTTTTCCTCTTCAAAAACCCATTTTGCTAATGTTGTGTTTTGACACTTTTTCACTGACTTAAAGCAACACTAATTTTCACTTTTCCCTTTGAAATTTTAGCTCAAATGATGAAATTTTGGGCACTCTTTGAAGGGATTGTAGGATAGGGCATTTGGCTATGGAAACCACGACTACACCTGAAGAAATCAACTGACGAATTTTTTGAAAAATTTATCACAAATGACTCTGTTTGACATTTCTTCAAAACAGGGTTTTGAAGAACAGTTGAAGTCTATCACCATGACGATGAAACTCTCTTAATCATAACTTTGTAAGGGCCTCACTCTGGCCTACATGGCTTTATTGGACATATTTGAAGACCAAATTTATTTAATCCCTAGAACTAATGATCGAAAATGACTTTTGTCCATTAAAGGACTAGACCTTGAATGTCATGGACTTTAGTGATCATTGACAAAAGACCTAAGCCAGCAGGAGCCAAACATGAGGGGCAATGACTAGCATGACCTTTTCCGTCAGGTTATGGCATGCCCCTAGTGGAATGTAGCTCGGTGAATGGAGCGGGACACCTAAAAATGAAATGCATAAAGAGTTTTGATCTCTGACAGAGGACTAACAAGGCCAACTCTAACATTGGCTCCAGTGGGGGATGGTAGCTCCTTGGAGGTGCCAAGAACAACAAATCTCTAGAAGAGCTAGACAATGCCTTCATCCATTGGGCTATGGATTCATTACTTCTACAAACAACACAGGACTCTAACTCATTTATGAAACTGAAATGACCAAAAACTGACTCAAATTTGACATTGAAATGACTTGAAGACTAACTTGACAAACTCTAACAAAACTGAAATAAAATGGTATTTACAGTGACAATGGAAGCAGCGTCAATAACTCAGAAGTGGTACCGCTTGAGTAGCTAACCATTGATCGGCCCTCCTAGACAATCTTCCCCGTTCATTTCCTTCAGAAGAAAGGCATTCTGACCCCGATATGCTACAATTTTAAAGGGACCTTTCCAGAGGTTCTCGAACTTGTCGTGCTTGCCTTTTTCCTCATTCCTTACATCCCACTTCAGTACTACATCATCCAACTAAAATTTTTCCACCTTTGCCTTTCTGTCATAAATTTTCTTGATCTTCTCCTGCAATTTGGATGTGTTCTTGAAAACTTCTTCTCTGGTCTACTTCAAGTGGACCATTTGATTCAACCTTCTCTACATGGGATCTTCTTCATTACCGGCCTCATGAAGAAGTTTGACCATCGAGGTCAGTGAGAGAGGTAGGAAATACTGTATCAACTCCATAAACGAGCTCAAACAGTGACATACCAATGGATTTCTTCTGACTGACCCGATCTGCCCAAAGTGCATTGACCAAGCTCTTATGCCAGCACTTCTTATTTATTTCCAACAGCTTCTTGATGATGTTGATTAATGATTTGTTCGAAGACTCTTCCAATCCATTTCCTTGCGAAAGATAGGAAGTTGAGTGACCCAAAATGATGTGATATTTATGACAAAACTCTACCATCCTTTTGAATTTGAAAGTTGATGCGTTATCAGTGATTAGCTTATTCGGACAACCAAAGTGAGACAAGATGTTATTTTCAAGGAATGAAATGATTACCACATCAGTAGCTTGTCTGGTGGGAATTTCCTCAATCCATTTAGTGAAATAATCTGTCGCTGTGAGGATCCATCTATGCTGACCAGAAGAAGCGGGATGAATTTCACCAATGAAATCCAATCCCCATTGCTGGAAAGGGGCACTCACCTTTATAGGCTTAAGTGTTTAAGGTTGTAACTTCTACTTTCCTTCAAAAATCTAACACTTATGACAACACTTGACCATCTTATATACATCAGCCAACAATGTCAGCCAATAGTACCCTGCTCTTAGAATTTTATTAGTTGTTGACTTCCAAAAAAGGTGACCACCACAGTCTCCTTGGTGGCAGTCCTCCATGGCCTTCTTTGCCTCCTTTTCCACCAAACAATTTAACAGAATGCCATCGGGATCTTTCTAATACAGTACGGAATCAAGAATGCAAAACTTGGCAGCTTTCAACTTGAGTGTTCTTGCTTTGTTTCTAGTCATGTTGGGCAGTGGTGAAAATTTTTTAAGCACATATATGATATCTGAATACCATGGAGAAAGAGCAAACATTTTAGATACCTGAATTGACAATCCTTCCTCATTCTCATCAGACAAGGTAGCGATCAGATTTATGTCCAAGGCATGCAAGTTTGATTCGGCCATTAACTTTGCCAATCCCTGTCCTTTCACCAGCTTTGTGGGCTTTATTTCTACATCATATTCCAGCAAGGCTACAATCCACTTGCCTCATATTCCTTCCGGATCGGTCTGCACTAAAAAATCTTTGACAACACCATTAGGAACATAGGCCAAAATATGAGAATGTAGAATATATACCCGGAAATATTTCAATGCCTTCACAAGTGCTAGGGCTTGCTTCTCAATGATGTTGTATTTTAAGGCTGCACCTCTTATAGCTCTGTTGAAGAATGTAATGGGTCCTTCATGATCCTATCTTTTTTGCAATAATACAGCAGCCATAGTGTGCTCCAAAGCAAATGAAAACAATATGAAATCCTGAGTGTAGTCCAGGCTAACTAGAACTGGAGCTAAAGAAAGAGCCAATTTGACCAAATTGAAAGATCTTACAGCTTCCTCCGTCCATTTCACTTGGTTTTCCTTCTTCAGCATTTTTGTCATCTTTCTTAGGTGTTCAGCAAGATTGGGTAGAAAGCGGCGTAGAAAATTCATTTTATCATTGAACGGTTGTATCTCTTTTTTATTCCAGGGCAGATCGATTTGCCGAATTGCTTGCACACGTGCTAGGTCAATACGAATGCCATCTTTTGAGATAATGTGCCCAAGTAGTTTGCCTTCCTCCATGGCGAACAAGCTCTTCCTCGGATCCAACGACAAGCCATATTTTCTGCACTTTTGAAAGATAGTTTTTAGATGATACATGTGCTCTTCATCAGATTTGGAAAACATTGTCAAATCATCCAGGTACACCACCAAAAATACATCCTTCTCATTTGCAAAAGCCAAGTCCATTGCACGCTGAAATGTGGCACCCACATTCTTCAAACTGAAAGGCATTTTAGTGTAATGAAAGATTCCCATGGAGTGGTGAATGCTGTCTTGTCTCAGTCATCTTCATCGACAGAAACTTGGTTATATCTGGAATAACCATCAAGTAGTGACATACGAGATGCTCTCACTACTCGCTGAAGTATATGGTCCATTTAGGGCAATGGATAGTTGTCTTTCAATGAAACTTTGTTGAGATTTCTAAAATCAATGCATAAGCGAATCTCACCTGTCTTCTTTCGTATGGGTACCAAGTTAGAGATCCAATCCAAAAATATGATGGGCATAATGATCCTTGATTTTTACAACCTGTTTATCTCCTTTTCAATAGATGGCAACAACTTTGGATTTAGCCTTCTCAACTTTTGTCTGAATGGTTTTTGATTGGGCTTGATGGGTATAGTGTGCTGAATTATATTGGTATCATATGTCTTTAAGTCAGAATAATCCCAAGCAAACACATCTGCAAATGAAGACAAAAAACTGATATATTTGTCCTTGACCATTGGTGGTAATGCTTTGGACAATTTTACCAATTTAGGATTAGCATCTATTACGATATTGACCTCTTCCACACCCTTCTCTGTTGGCTGCAATGTTGGCTTGCAGGCTACATCATCTTGATCAAAGAGTTCTTATAACAGTATCAAGCCTTTAGGAATAATGTTATTCTTTAGCTGAAACACATCCATTTCATTGAACTGCACCTCATCTGTACCATTACCTTTTCCATCATCATTTTCTACATCAATTGAGGTCTCTTTGAACTTGCCTTTGTTTTGCAGAAAATCAGCAATCTCCTCATCATCTTGGAAATCTTGCCAATATCTCTAATTGTTTGGAACAGTTGGATGATGCTTGACATGGATTTCGAATTTATTGCTGGAGTTCATTGGGATCTTCAAACTACTTGCTGCCTTAGCAAGAGCATCAACAATACTATTTTGTATACGAGGCACACATGTCAAGGTGTATTCTAACAATAATTTTAGGATGTCTAGGACTGTATTATGGTAAGCCCGCATCCAAGGATGCTTTGTTTGATATTCGCCTCTGACCTGCTTAATCACCAATTCAGAGTCACCATATACTGAAATCCTCTTAGAATTTAGCTTTCTTAGAATCTTTAGGCCAGCAATTAGGGCTTCATACTCAGCTTCATTGTTTGAACACTCAAAAGCCAACTTGTAAGAGCATATCCGCACGTTACTAGGGACTTTTTTCGAGGCGGATAAAGGGCTGCGTACCCAAATTCCAATTCCAGTGCCATCATTTCCCACTGCTCCATCGAAATCCATGGTCCACAAACCTTCTTCCTCCTCTTGCAAGTGCTGGAAATCTGTTTGTTGTG
>APFE030733724.1:96292-141200 GCA_000404065.3 Pinus taeda
AAATTTTCTGTTATTTCCGGAATATCCTCTGCTTCTACTAACTGACTATCTATATCATTTAAACTATCTGAATACAAACAAAAGACTCTAAATCTGTATGTACATAGTTAATTGGATGATTTATTGGTTTCTCCTTGCTTGTGATCATGTACTTCATTTTTTGTTCCCGATAAAATTTCCTCATTTGTCCAAACACTAGAATCGTTGCATAGGAGAAATATAGATGTAGTGTCCTTTTCAGTTTCACTACCCAAGACCTGGAGAGAAGCATGCCAAACCTTGGAGGAATGTCTGCTACCACAACATCCATCAAAACATTCTTCATTGGGAGCTGATCCAGACTCACAACCAAGTCTTTGATGAGTCCTATACATCTTACTATGCTGGAATCAAACGAATAGAGATCATGATATTGCCGGGTGATGTCCAGACCAAGCTTATCCATGATAGCCTTGGGCATGAGATTGTGAGAAGCTACGGAATCGAACATGGCATTATGTAACACAAAATCATGCAATCTTAAACTGATATAAAAAGGTGGCACATCGCTATTAGGAGATTCACCATTCGATGCTGGCCCAAAAGTCATTTCAGGTTGATCATCTTCAATATTCACCATGTCGAACATTAGGTCCAAATTCAACATTTTAGATACTTTCCCTCTATAACTGTTATTCCTCATTATTTCAGTCAAGGGAATGGATATCTTCAATTTAGAAATCTCATTCTCTAAATTTAAAGCGGGAATATTTTCTACCTCTTTGAATGGGATTTCTTTCCTTTCCTTTTCTTTCGATGCAACTTGCTGATGTGATTATTCTGCTGATGGTGATTTGCTGCTCTCTGGATCAACCACCTCCTTTCCTTTCCTTTGTGCAACTAATGAATCATTCTTTGATGCTTCAACATCCTTCCTTTTCTGAATTGGTTTGACTGGCACATCTCTGTTTCTAAGTGAATATCGTTGCTGCTGTGCAGACAAAGCATTGATATAGCCTCTTTGGTATTCATCTGATTCTTCCTCCAAGGCAGTATCATTTGCTAGAATGAGATCTACGTCTTTGTGTACAGCTAAACTTTCTGCATACTCCTCATCCTCAGTGAGATAAATAGGCAAATCATTAGGAGTAAAGAGGTGGTTTTATTCACCTATTATATTCCTGTCCTCATATGATTCTGGTCCATGCACAAAATTTTGCTACAAAGGTGTTTGTACTAGCTGTTGTGCTGTCTACTCTTGGGCTCACTGATCTCTCTGTCTTATTCTATATTATGGTTGTTGCTAACCACAAAAGTTGGGATTTCTAACTTGTGGCTCCGGTTTGTCAAGTTTCACCCTTCCAAGCACTTGCTCTACCTTCCGAAGTAGTTGATCTACCGAGGAAGATTCTTCCTTTACAGTGACCTTGTTTTTTGCTTTTGCTCTAGCCCTCTTGGTCAACAGATTCACTTCAACACTGACCACTATCTTCTACATGTCTTCCATTGTGGCCGATTCTCTTTATCTTAATTGATAAGCCATGTCAGCATAAAAACCATCGGGGAACTTCACCATGGCTAGTCCCACAGGTGGCCTTAGACGATCTGGAATTTCATTATAAACTGAATTGAATCTAATGCAATAGTCTTGGACCGACTCACTAGCGTTTCATTTGATCTGCTCATATTTGGCCAGAATTTGAAGAGGATTCTTTTTCACTTCCCAACGGTTTAAAAATTGTCTTTGTAGGTCAGCCAAGGTAGTGATACGTGCTGCTAGAAAACCTCTGAACCATTTCCTCACTTCACCTGCAAATGTCTATACAAAGAGTCTCATTGCCACATTCTTCCCATCGATCTCATGAAGTTCATAGAAGTCTGCCATTCTATCCACATGTTTCTGAGTAGTAATTCCATTAGGGGTGCCATCAAGAAAATGGATTTTTCTTTGGTAATCTGTGGGCATATCATCTAAAACTTGAGGCAGAACAAGGGGTGCAAAATGGGTAGCCATCACTCTCGATGGATTTGACCTCAGAGGTGTTGGAGGAGTGTGCACAGTTTGTAAGGGGATAGCAAATGGAGTTTGAAGCTGAGCTATAACATAATTATCAATCAACCGGTTACCCCTTTTCATCTCCAAGTCTACAGGAAACTATGGATTGTGGACAGTAGAGTCAAATGCCCTTTTAGATTTGTTTTCGAACAGTGATAGCTCAAACTGCTCATCAAACTCTAGCTCTTCAATATACTCAAAGATGCCCGAGCATGAATGGGATTTGAACATGGGCAATATAGAGATTTCTTGACGATGAATTCTTGAAATCAAATTGGGATTTTCGTAGATGTGCAGACGATCTGGATCTGGATTAGCTCTGGTATATCTTCTATAAGCCAACGTGCTATTAAGAAAAATCAAAGGACACAACCAACTCACTCAGCCTATCAAATCCTAAACTTATCATCTGCAACCTTAGAATTATCAAGAAGTAAGGGATTGATTTCTTCCCCAGTGGAGTCGCCAGTATATTAGCACCTAAATCTGCCTTAGGTTGAAGGAAGGAAAAATTCAGGGTAACCACAAACCACGCTCAGTCAGGTAGCTAGCCCTACCAGAACAGGAGAGGGCTCTCTCCATGTCACGCTCAATGAATAAGTAAATGAAATGGTCTGAGATGACTTACAGTAAAATATTGATACTAGGCTAGTAAGTAAATATGGATACAAGAAGCAATTTTTTATGAATGACTGAGTTTCTGGGATGGTATGGGACCAACGAACATAAATGAATAGAGAATTTAATACAAAGGCACAGATTACTTCATGAGGCAAGACAAGTGGAAAGTCTAGCAATTTAGTTTGAAATAGCGTGGAATGGAGAGATTGCTTAGGAGAGTGAAAAGGGAATAAGTAGATGAATCCTTTTCAACAGAAGAAAGAACACTGAACATGAAATTTTCCCACAGGCAGAGCAACAAAATTGAATTCTACCTTATCTAACTTAGAAAATTTAACTGGAAATGAATATGAAATGAACTATGAAACATAACGAATTACATATGAAACATAAGAGACACAGTTTCTACACTCACAACCACATGAATCTCATGAAACAAAGCCATTGCCTTTCATTAATCCTCTGTAAAAATATACAATGAAGAAACAAAGTTTCTTTCCCACAGTCTCCTAGAAATTACAAGCCAACCAACCCTTTGCAAATAGTTTGCATACAATATATAGAATGTGCCATGAGGAGATAGAACGACCAAGGGGTTGGGGAGTTTCTCGAATCATTACAAAATGGAGATGAAAAGCCAACCATTAGCTACAGGTAAAGCGTTACAAACATGACAAATGGATTGGGTGATTGTTTGCCTTCCTTTGCCACTTGGATAGAAGAAAATCTCAAGTGAAAATGCTTTAAAATTTTCCTTATGTGCCGAAAAAGTGAAGTGTAGATGATCAAGCCCACTTGGAGAAAGTCACGAATCGAAATTTCACGAAACAGAGGTGAATTTCGCCTTCTTCTCTATATGCATCGTGCCAAATTCTATATGCACCGTGCTATTTTCGAGGCTATTTTGAGGCACTTGTAAGAGTCCAAAATGTTCCCAAGTGTGCTATTTGGAAATCTTGGCCTGTGTACTTTCCAACCCAAGCGAAATTTCTGAATTTGGTGCTCATTTTCCCCTCCAAATCTTCATTCTCCCAAGACTGCTTCCTATGTGTCAAAATAGGGGCAGAGAGGTCATTTTTTGGGTGTTTTTGGCCTCCTGGAGACTCAAATCATGCCCAAATTTCTTATCCAAGCACCAGTAGTCGTGATTTTGCATGCTAAATCCAAAATTGTAAGCCATTTCCAATTTGGAGCTCCCAATCCTAAGCACCGAGCACAGGGAGAAAAAACGTGTGTTGTGACCAAAAACTTTCCATGTGACCAAAATTGCCCCAAATTTCTTGAAATTTAGGCTGGAGGTTCTCTAAGAAGCACTATGCTAGGCCATAGAGGCTTCAGCCAAGATTCGAAGCTGATCTTACTCTTTTTTCCTCTTTTGTCTCTTGGTTTCTCTGCTCAATTTTGCCTTCAAGCTCCTTATCTGAGCCTTCGAACTCAAGTTCTGTGCCCTATAATGATAAACCATCCTCCTTAGTATCGTTTTGTCTCTATCGTTCTTCTCCAGCAGTCTCTCCTGGTGGATGGTTATCCGCTCGAGCTAAGACTCACGGTCATTATTAATCTCTTCCTCCAAGGTAGTGAGCTCGATCCTCCTTTGTTGGGAAGCTTGTCGATTCTCACGGATGCTTTGCAGCTCCATGATCTCATGCTAGTCCTCAAGCTATTTCTTCCTCTACTCCAAAGACCTAATGATCCATTTGGCCCTCTCCAAATTGAGTGACAAGTCTTGGATCTCCATGTTCTGCTCTTGAATGGTCATCCTAAGCCTGGCACTCTCCACATATGCATCATCATCCTGAATGAGGATGAAGTCAGCCTCCTGTTCACCTTATGGCCCCTTGTCATGCATGGGCCTCTTGCCCTTGTCCTGTACCTGTGTCGTCGATGCCAGAATTGAGGCCCCTTCCACCCTGGGTGGAGATAACACTCGCTTTGCTGCTGCAAACAAGTGCCTACTGCCTCTCTCATATGTAACAAATACTGGCATAGTAGTGGTCTCATGGTGCTCATACTGATGAGAAGGACCACATGTCTCATGCTCTACCTCTGATAGTAACTATGAACTGTTGAAGAGGTCATGGGAGATGAAGTCCTCCCAAGCAATGCCCTGCAATCCCAACTGATGATCCACCAACATCTGGATAAGAGCAAAGTGATAAACGATGTTAAGTTGTTGTTGAGGGGTCTTATGCTGCATGAAGGTGTTCATCCTCTCTATGTTCCTACATATGAAAAATGGGAGGTTCATCATCCGAACCCTGGTAAAGTGCATGAGAAACCTGATGTGATAGGCATATAGTCGAGAGAACCTCCCCTCAAAGCTGAAGTATTTCATGATCAATTTCATGAGTGGAGCATACTCGTCTTTCAAATATCTGAATGGAAAGACTCTTGTGAGCTGCCTCATGAATCTGGCCTTAATGTCAGGCTCATAGTGTTGCCTATCCACCTTCTTTTTCTTGTGCCATTGTTCTCCAACATTTGGTATGCTGGTTGCCACTGATATAGTTTCAGGTGTCAATGTGAAGGTGACCCCAGCCAAGATAGACTGACCTCCATGTAGGTGAAGCACAAATAGACGGGCCAACTCATGATGAACTCTAACATTAGCCACCCTTTGAAAAAATTCAAAACATGATAGATGCTGGAAACATGACATGGGAAGAGGGCAGGCCTATAATTCAGTGAGGGTAGTTTGCTCATCCCTAACATGTTTGCCACTCTTGTGATGTCTCCTAGGAGCCTGTTCTTCTGAGGATGAGTCACTTTGTGTCTCCATCTCATATTCTGATGAATGCTCTGATGCCATGACTGCTGTGTGTACTGTACTTAGGCTGCCCTTTGATGATGGTGTGAAGCTGGGTGCTTTTGTGATATCTTCCACCAAGGGGAACAATGAAAAAAGGGAGTATTAGGAGGGGACTAATATGATAGGAATAGGGGTTATGGGGAGAAGTTTGTTTAGGGATATGTAGGGGGTTTGGGTATTTGATAAGATTGGGTTTTGGGGTTTTGATAAGGTAGGGTTTTGGGGTGTTATGTTGACCAAAAAGTGGAGGGGTAGGGGATAGGGTTTGGTAGTGTTTTAGGGTAGGGATAATAGGAAAAATAAGAAAGGGAGGATAGGGAAAAATGGAAAGCAAGGGAAAAATGAGGGGTGTGTTGTATAGGTAAATCCCCTCTGCGGACAATGGTGATCCCACTAGCCTAAATGTGGTCTAGAAACAATCGAACAACGCTAACACGCAGGTTCCTAATTGAAAAGTAAAGGCCAATGATAAGAGCCTACCTCGAATCCAACGCTAGTATTCGTAGAAGAGTCGTCGCTTCCATTCTTTCGCTTCAGCTGGTCACAATCCTCACGATCCTTGTGAATAGACACCTGCACATCCAAAGAAAAAGACAAATACAAGCATAAAATCCAAGAAATGCAACTATGTATCAGTCAGAAAGGATACAACTCAAACATCATTATAAAGACACATGAGTGGAACCATAATGATATTCTTCTATTATTATTGATAAACAAAAAGGAATACAACCAAGTTCTGACATCAAATCCTCCTTTGGCTGGGTGATCAGCAACACATGCCTTGCAAAGCTTGTAAGGGATGGGAACAAGCCTCTCTCTCCTTGATTACTTGGACATGGATCTCCTTCTTAAAGATATAGCCTCATAGGGATGAACAAGGCCTCTTGTATCATGAGCTTACAAATTCTCAGACTTTGGGACTTAGATTTGGGAGCTTGAAAAGTAGAATTACTAACTAGCTTATCAAAGGGAAAAGAAAAAGCTTATATAGATGTAGGAGGAGTAGATAAGACCATCCACCAGATTCAAGGGATTGTCCTTATCATTAGGAAGCTTCCATGAGAGGTGGAGAACTACTTCCCTCCTTGGGAGATTCAAAGCCCAAATGAACTAACTCAAACTGGAATCAGTTCATGGATAGGTTAGAAGCAACCTTCGGAAGTTTGCTTGTTAAAAACTTTACCGAACTGGGTTGGCGCTAGTGTGACTCTGACACAGAGCGCCAGCTGGCACGCCCTCTTTGAATCATTTCCCCTATTGGTGCGAGTGATACACTGTGAAACAATGCCAAAGGAAAAAGGGCTATTTTTATGGGTATTTTGCAGAAGGTGTCTTCAGGGCATATGAAGTACATACTCAAGGGGATACAATGCAGGTGTTTTCAGGTTATGTCACTTCTCACAGGTCCCAGAATAGGTCCTCGAATGTACGGGAGAAGGGGTAACATGGACGGTGACAAAATACTGTGTAACATATGCCCCCTAAAGCATGAAGCCCGAGAGAGAGAGGGGTGAAGTGCTTTAAAAGAACATGGTTGACTGAAAACACGGCCGTTGGAGAACCTGCACGAAGTACAACTGATATCTCAAATACATGATGTACATGGTATGGGCGCAGCCATCCATCGCAGAGTACATAAAAATCTGGATCCAAGGTATGGACGTAGCCATCCAGCGAGGATCGATGAATAGACTCAGGCATGGTTTCAACCATCCATTGAATGAGTCATGTAGTGATGATAATAATCCACAAAATGCAACCTGGATCTCGATAGACAAAATCCAGGGTCTTGCGCTCCATCTCGACCCGAACAAAGTACAAGTTCAAGCATGCGAATATGGGAGTTGAAGTCAAACATGCGAGAACGTCGTCAGATTACCAGTCAATGATGAAAACTGTTAACAGACGCGAGAGGTACCACCGATAATGACAATGGCCCTCAAGGTACTATAGGTACAATCCACGGTGTGCAAATCAGTGAGCCAGTGTTGAACACCTGTAGAATCATCCGATCGGAGGCCAATGATGAAAACCTCGGGTCGAACAAGAAGAACATGTCATTGAGGCATGCAGGCTCCAAGGTACCTTAAGGGAGTCTCTAAGTCAACTTCCTGGATAATGAGTTGAAGTCGACAGGAAGTGACCTTGATCGAAGGTGGGCCATAATGCTTCCCACATTATCGACACAAGACAGAGAAGGATAAAATGTTTTGTGTGAGGTATTAGAGGAAGGTTGAGCATTCTGCAGAGGTCAACTTCTCTTGAACATATCGGCGGCACGAAAGTGGACTTGGTAGTATTTGACATCAAATGATCAAGGGTCATGGTGACAAGGCGATGAGCAGATGAATGGTCAAACAGGATAACCCAAACCCATGGAGGCAAGTGTAAAAAAGGATGAGATGTCCCCACCTAGACGCGAATGCAAACAAGTTCCATGTTCAAGAGCGACATACTGCCGACACGACTATAATTACGGTTCCTTTATTCCCCCACCATTTCTAGTGAGTACCCCGGTTATTTTTGGATGAAAAGTTTGACGAGGATAGCATATGCTTAAGAGGGGTCATCACGACAGAATCCGATGTCATTGAGTTTTAACGAGTCTGACAAAGGAAGAAATCGACGTCTTTTCATGTTTAGAGAGTTTGGAAAGACAGTGGAAAAGTAGACTCCTTGGGTGTGCTTTTTCATAAAGTTGTGTCTCTCGAGATTGAAAAAGTATAAAACAATGCTCGAAATAACTACCCGATCATTACGACCGAGGAGTACTTTTCATAAGTAGTGATCCCGATCTGAAAAAGTAAAAAAGAGATCGAAACCACGTCGCTTCGTGACCGTTAACGAACCGGAAACGACAAGGGTCCGATGATCTTTTCGTCTTTACATGATCGGAAAAGAGTTTAAAGATGACTGCCTCTTATTTACATTTAACGAGTCAAGAGGAATAACTCAAGATCATCTTTAAACGGTCAGAAAAGAGCTGAAAGAAGACCTCCATTTTTATTCTCTTTAACGAGTCAAAAAGGGAAAAAATACTCGGAAATCTTTTCATATTTTATGAGTCAGAAAAGAGCTTAAAGGTGTCTCGTCCTAGAGGAACGTGTGGTATAAAGGGTAGCACCTGGTTCCGGCAATGGTGGAACTACTAAAAACATGTAATGGTCAAGAGGCTGGCTAACAAAACCACTCTTAACTGCGGTCCCTAAGGAAAGGAAAACAAGCAAGTGAAATCATATGATCGGCTAAAGAGATGGTGGCGATGGGATGAAAACAACCAAGGCTCGTCTAACAGAATTTAGCCGATAAAGAGCAATCACAAGATGTAAAATGGGTATGGGTTCATTTTTACACAAGCTTGAACCATGGAGAACTTTTCTTGGATTCAGTTTCATATTTACACAAGCTTGAAACAAAAAACTATGCTTGTTATAAGATTGCATGCCCCCAGCATAATGATGCAAAATGAGGTACATGCCCCCCAAGCTTCATTGCATTCAACAAAGTGGATGGAATGAAGGTTCACTTTCGAGATCTTGGAAAGACTTGACTTGTATTTTACGAGATTTTAATCGAAAGACTCGATTTCGAAAGGGAGTTGTTTCATTTTTTAATGAGGTTGACACAGTAAAAGAACTATCCTATAACCCTTGTTTCATTTTTAACGAGCTTGACACAAGATCAGGAACTATGCTCGACCAGACCCAGTTTCATTTTTTAAGGAGCTTGACATAGGAAAATGAACTATGCTCTGAACGAACTTCATCGTAATGAACAGGAAGTCATAGCTTCAAAGAGTGCCACTCCCGGTGGAAGGATCACATCTTGAAGTTAGGACCCAATGCCCCCAGGACACTATGCACGATGGCATCATCACTGGATAGAGGCACGGGATAAGTAGCCACGTAGTTGACCTGTGGTGGGGCAGATACAACTGGTGGATACAAACTAGGAGGGGATGACAACTGCGCAGGAGGCACTAGGGGACTAAAGAATGATAATTGATCGATAGTCATGATTCTTCCGTCATGTGGAAAGCAAACCACACGGAAAAGTGAAGAGACAAGGGCCCCCATGGCATAAACATAGTCACGACCAAGGAGAAGACTGAAATATAAAGCACCTTGGGTAACCAGTACGTTGACACAGACAGTTTTCCCTCCCAAATTAATAGGGAACTTTGGAAGGATCCCTAATGGTTGACTGGTTCCTCCGTCAAACGCCATCAGATTTTGTGCGACCGACACAAGCTGTGGGGAGCCCAAAGCTTGCTAAATAGTAGAGGCATAAGACTGACAGATGCACCCTCATCCAAGACAGTTCCAAGTACAACCGTATCACAGGCATGTACTGTAATCTAGAAAGGCACATGGGATGGAAGGCGGAAGGTAGTCAAATGACTCCAGTCGTAGGAAACGACTGAACTACTTGGTGGGGGAATCATATGATTGCCCCCCTACCCTGAAGAAGGACCCTCGGGATCAGCTGAGATAGGAGGGTCGGTTTCAGACTCAGGAGAATCTGATGAGACGAGAAGAACATGATCATGATGCTCTTCTAGAATAGAGTGATCAATAGGTGGTGAACTCAAGTTGACACTCTCTTCGACCAATGGTTGGTCTGGAACAGGCTTAGCACAGCCAGGTTCAGGAAGAGGAGGATGGACAAGAGAAGGATCTAAGTCAATCTCTTTGTCAATAGGGGGAGGATCTGAAGAGAGCCTCTGATAACCAAGAGGGAGTTGAGGTGAAGAAGTTGTAAGGCTTTCCAAAACAATGGAAGCTTTATCCATGAGATGACAAAGGTGAAGGAGATGGTTTCCTTCACATAGCCTACAGGGGAATCGAATCTTCCCTTTCTTCGCACCGTTTCTAGCGGATAGGGTAGCATCGCCATGAGCTCCAGAGGGTGACGAGGGGAAGGCCAGATCGTGAGACCATACTTCTAAGATCCTAGGAATGCCAGGACAATCACGGAGAAGATGGTCTCCCTTGCACAATTTACAAGGAAACTTAACCTTCCACGGAGGAGCAAAAGGAGTTCTGACCTGAGATGTACTCGGGGCAGGAGCTGCACTTTTAGCCTCTCGCTTAGACGACTTCTTCTTCTTTGTCTTCTTCTTCTTCTTCTTCTTCTTAGCCACCTGGTTACTTGAATCCAGACTTTCACCATGCAAAGTAGAAGATGAGGACGTAGAAACAGGCGAAGAAGGGGAGAGGTCCACCTTGGAATCAACATGATGTTGTTCAGATGGAGGAACTGATTGATTAGTACATGAGACACTAGGGACCACTGGGGTCGAGAACAACCAAAAAGGAAACCCAACAGTTAACCCAGGAAGGGACAACGTTGCCATGTAAGAAGCACCAACATTCCCAAAAGGAGGAAAATGACCAGGATTCCCGTCAGAGGGGGTTCCTAGGTTGGTGAAATCTGGAAAAGTTGCCATCAAAACTGAAAATCACACATGGAGCTGAAAAAGAGACAAGACACACAATCAAACGGCCAACAAATAGAATCTAACATGGCATGTGATCACAGGTGATTTAATTTTTAAGACACAAGAACATAACTTGACCTTTTCATCTTTAAAGAGTCGAGAAAAGGACAAAAAGATGACTCTAGTCGCCTTCAAATGTTTAGTGAGCCTGAAGTGACAAATTCTCAGGTAAGCCTTTTCTTTTAGGGAGTCTAAAAAGGATAAAAAAGTGAATACTCTAGAGAACTAGGCAAGCGGTTTACCAGACAATCCATAAAATTGCATATACACCTTAACAATCATATGAAAACCAAGGACTTTCCGTACGATAGTCAATCTTCCCAAATGTTGTGTTCGGTGCGTTACGGGTCATAAGGCGGCAGACACGGCTTCCTGTGGATTAAGGATGATAACCTAGTGGAGTATCCCCATATACTCGATGGTACGTGGGAGTTCAAGTCCGTACTAGACCACAGTTGAGTCACAAAAGGAGGAATCACCTAACCTTGAGTGGAAACAAAAGTGACTAGGTTTAACGACGCCGGAGCACGTCTCTAGCCTAGACCTCTAGAATGTGAGTGTTATGTTCCAATGCGTTGTTAGATTCATTCGGTTTATTTTAAAGTTGATCTTGTGTTAGGTTTCGGTTTTCAGGTCCTACCATATGTAATCTCTCAAAATTCCCTAAATGCAATCTATATGCCAAAACATGTCATTTCATTCGATGAATGCTAGTTACGAGAGAGTATAAGGGCTTTCACGCAAACGAAACGATCACAAAACATCAAAGAACTTCCCTAATGCAGCTAATGGAAATTAACAAACTTTTCTTTAAGATCACTAATCGCTAATCAAAACGAAAAGCTTCTAATTCTCATTAACTAATACAAAGCAAAAGAGTTTTTCCCTTTTTGTTGATGGCAAAATGCACCAAAAAACTTTGAGAAATGACAACAAACAAATCCTATTGAATACAAGCACATTCAGTTCCCTAAAATCACAAAGCAATCCCTCAAAAACGATAAAAGTCCCAAAGACACAAATGAGCCATGTAATCTAGGCCCAAAGCAAAACAAAGTGGAATTCAAGTGAAAAAGAGGCAAGTCACTCAAATAACGCAATGAAACGATTAACAACCACTAAATGAGTGCAAAGGAGAAATCAGAAAGTTGACTGGACCAATAGAAGACTGAAACTCCTAAGGAAGGCTCGACACACAAAGCCACTAGATGCCCTAGGGCTAGAAATATGAAATCGATAGAAAATGGCAAACACCCAAAGGGTAAAGGTAATCTATGCAATTGTAATCTATGCATAATTCACTTGAAAAGTATGCAAATGTAATCTATGCACAAATGAGAATTCTCAAACACAAGATGATTCTAATGTAATCTAAGAACCAATCAAGTGCAAATCAAGAAAATTGGGTGAGAGTTCGAAAGGTAAAAAAATAAAAACACTCAAAGGCGATTAATACTCATACACAATTTAGCCCCCCCCGGTGAATGAGGGGGAAATTTTTTTGCAAAAACAAAAGCAAAAATATGCAAAATTGTGAAAAGACTGAGAAAAACCTCCAAGCAATGACCAAAGGAAATGAAATTAAGAATTTCTCAAAAGAGAGATTCAAGACCAGTCAAATCACACATCAAAACACTCAAGTAGTCTGAAAAAAAAGGTACCTAGAACAAAAACCAAGCTCAGGAGGCTCACAACCAAGCAAACTTCAAAAGTTCCCAAGCCTGGCGCAATTGTCAGGTTGAAACTAGCGCCTTTTGAGGATTGGCGCAGGTTGTCAATGAGAAACTGGCGCCAATTGGCGCGACTGTAATGATATAAAAGAGTGCCAACTGAGTTTGCTATGGAAAAATAAAAAAAAAATGAGCCAAATCTAAGTCAACAGTACCCAGGTACACCAAGGGGCAAGAAGCAACACAGGGACTCAACCCAGAGGGCTAACCAAGCAGGAGAAACCAAGAACAACTAAGAAACAAGGCAAGTTCCAAGCCGTTCAGTTCGTAAACCAAACCGGAGATGGACTGAAGTGGTGTTGATCTACTTTGCTAATGCAGAGCAATAGCATTTCGAAGGCTATCTGGCCATACTTCAGGCTTCTTCTAAAGTTTACAAATCAAACAACAAGACAAAACAAGCAACAAGGCGAAAAGCCAACTCCCCAGCAGAGTCGCCAAATTGTTGTACAGGTAAATCCCCTCTGTGGACAGAGGTGATCCCTGTAGCCTAAATGGGGTCTAGCAAAAATTAAACAACGCTAACACACAGGTTCCTAATTGCAAAGTAAAGGCCAATGATAAGAGCCTACCTCAAATCCAACGCTAGTATTCGTAGAAGAGTTGTCGCTTCCGTTCTTTCGCTTCAGCTGGTCACAATCCTCATGATCCTCGTGAATAGACACCTGCACACGCAAAGAACAAGACAAATACAAGCATAAAATCCAACAAATGCAACTATGTATCAGTTAGAAAGGATACAACTCAAACATCATTATAAAGACACATGAGTGGAACCATAATGATAGTCGTCTATTATTATTGATAAACAAAAAAGAATACAACCAAGTTCTGACGTCAAATCCTCCTTAGCTAGGTGATCAGCAACACATACATTGCAAAGCTAGTAGGGGATGGGAACAAGCCTCTCTCTCCTTGATTACTTGGACATGGATCTCCTTCTTAAAGATATAGCCTCATAGGGATGAACAAGGCCTCTTGTAGCATGAGCTTAGAAATTCTTAGACTTTGGGACTTAGATTTGGGAGCTTGAAAAGTAGAATTACTAACTAGCTTGTCAAAGGGAAAATAACAAGCTTATATAGAGATAGGAGGAGTAGATAAGACCATCCACCAGATTCATGGGATTGTCCTTATCATTAGGAGGCTTCCATGAGAGGTGGAGAACTACTTCCCTCCTTAGGAGATTTGAAGCCCAACTGAACTAACTCAAAATGGAATCAGTTCATGGATAGGTTAGAAGGAACCTTCAGAGTTTGTTTGTTAAAAAATTTACCCAACTGGGTTGGCACTAGTGTGACTCTGACACAGAGTGCCAGCTGGCATGCCCTCTTTGAAGGATTTCCCCCATTGGAGCGAGTGATACACTGTGGAACAACGCCAATGGAAAAAGGGCTATTTTTATGGGTATTTTGTAGAAGGTGTCTTCAGGGCATTTGAAGTACATACTCAAGGGGATACAATGCAGGTGTTTCCAGGTTATGTCACTTCTCACAGGTCTCAGAATAGGTCCTCCAATGTACGGGAGAAGGGGTAACATGGACGGTGACAAAATACTGTGTAACAGGGTGAAAATGGAACCTTGGCATCAACAACACAATTATGCAACCCTAGCAACAATGGCCTTTGGTGTTTTCTTGTGGTTGGTTTTATGAGTTTTGTTATATTTAAACATAGCTATAAACCACCATATCATTCATAATATTTGATGAGCAAGCCTGACATAGAGCCTACCTGTTGATTTGAGGGGCTTCACAAGCCATTTGAGGAAATTTGGCACAATTTGAGGGCCTTTGTGGGTGCACTCCGCGTGCCAAACCCAGTGCACTGCACCCATTGAAATTTTACTCTTTGGGGCGTCTCTATGTGCGCCACGCCCTCTGTGTGCGCTGCGCCCCTCAGTGTGTGCACCGCTCCCTAGAAACTTCCTCCAACTTACTCTTAAACGCGCACTTTGCTCTCCTAATCACTTTGCAATGTCTCCCTATGTAGTTGATTTGCACAATGAATTTGATTTTGGTGGAAACTTGTATATAAAGGCTTTGAAGTCATGGGTGTAATTTTTTCCTCTTCGAAAACCCATTTTGCTAATGTTGTGTTTTGACACTTTTTCACTGACTTAAAGCAACACTGATTTTCACTTTTCCCTTTGAAATTTTAGTTCAAATGATGAAATTTTCGGCACTCTTTGCAGGGATTGCATGACAGGGCATTTGGCCATGGAAACCATGACTGCACCTGAAGAAATCAATTGACGACTTTTTTGAAAAATTTATCACAAATGACTCTGTTTGACTTTTCTTCAAAAAAGAGCTTTGAAGAACAGTTGAAGTCTATCACCATGATGATGAAACTCTCTGAATCATAACTTTGTAAGGGCCTCACTCTGTCCTGCATGGCTTTATTGGACATATTTGAAGACCAAATGTATTTAATCCCTAGACCTAATGATCGAAAATGAATTTTGTCCATTAAAGGACCAAACCTTGGATGTCATGGACTTTAGTGATCATTGACAAAAGACCTAAGCTAGTAGGAGCCAGACATGAGGGGCAATGACTAGCATGACCTTTTCCGTCAGATTATGGCATGCCCCTAGAAGAATGCTGCTGGGTGAATGAAGTGGGACACCTAAAAATGAAATGCATAAAGAGTTTTTATCTCTGACGAAGGACTGAAAAGACCGACTGTAGCACAAGGTACTAGATGGGTGTTTCTAAGTCAACTTCTTAGATAATGTGTTGATGTTGTCAAGAAGTGACTCGTCACAGGAGAGCTTTGATGTATCCCACATCAACAACAAGAAATGAGTGTAAGGTTTTTTAAGATGGAATTTTACTGATGACACAAGGTTCAGGAATGGAGGACATAAAAATGAAGGTTTATGGTATTGTAAAGGTTGAATTTTGATTGAATGACTTCTCTTGAACATGTCGGCGACACTGAATGAATTGGAAGCATTGACCCAAAACCAAAGTAATGGATGGTGTGATAGACCATAGGTATGATAACCAAATCCAAATAGTGTAAATGAATTGGTAGAATTGACCCAAAACCAAAAATGATGGATGGTGTGATAGACCATAGGTATGATAATCATCAAGCAGATAACCCAACCCAATTAGTCACAATTATGAAGTGAAAGTGTCACACTCAAGAGTGACCTGCTACCATAAAGTGGTTTTCCCCCTTTTCCCATTTTCCCCAGTCATTGCTGACCAATACCTCTTTATTTTTATCATGCTTGAGGATGATAACATATGCTTGTTGTATATTTCCACCCTTCGGGTGAATCCATCGCTATTTGATGTCTTAACGAGCCTAACAAAGGTGAAACTCGGTCTTGTATAGAAGGACAAATTTTTCACTATTTGATGTTTTAACGAGCTTAATGATAAATATAGCTTGGTCTTTTTCATGTTTAGAGAGTTTGAAAAGGGACAAAAAGAAAACTCCACAAGTTCTTTTCGTTGATTTGTCACTCAAGCCCGAAAAAGCATAAAATAATACGACAGCGAACCTATTGACCATGTTTGATCAATGTATTTTTTTTTTGTAAATAATCTATCTCAGTCTAGAAAAGGGTTAAACTTATACTGAGTATATGTCATTTCAAATCCATTAACGAGCTGAATAGGACAAGCGTTCAGAAATCTTTTCATGTTTAGAGAGCCTAAAAAGAGCTTAAAGAGGAATCCACTTTGAGGAATGAGTGGTGTCTAGGGTAGCAAATGGTTCTAGTGACATTGGAACTTTTGAAAACATGTTGATTTATGTGAAGAGGCTAGCTAATAAGATCACTCATTGCAACTGTTCCTCAAAAAGGGTAAAGAAACTAATTGAAAGTGTATGATCGGGCAAACAGATAGTGACGATGAAAGGATAAAAACCAAGGTTCATCTGACAGAAAAGCCTGATAGAATGGAAATCACGAGGGTTAAAATGGAGATGGGTTCATTTTTACACAGGTTTGAACCATATAGAACTACACTTGGATTTAGTTTCATGTTTACATAAGCTTGAAATGACAAACTATGTTTGGATTTAGTTTCATTTTTACACAAGCTTAAAATGAAGAACTATGCCTGAGATTAGTTTACATGACCCTAGCATGATGAAAGGGAGAGTCTCCTGTAACCAGATGGAAGTCATTGTGGTGAAGTAGGACGGTTATACGACACCTTTTTGGCTTTGTGCTGATAGGGACAAAGGTGAATGTGTGATTCCCTTCACATAACCTACAGGGAAACTTAAATTTACCACTAGGTGCATGCCTCCCAAGATTCATTACATTCACCTAAGTAGACTACTCATGGCTATCAGGTTGAAGAAATGAAGGTTCATTTACGAGATCAAATGAAAGAATCCGTTGGGACTTTCTCAGATATAATCAAAGACTTGACTTGGAACTTTGCTCTAGGGGAGCCTGTTTCATTTTTTAATGAGCTTTACAAAAGACAAGGAACTCTGCTTAGATTCCTTGTTTAATTTTTTAATTAGCTTGAAACAAGACAAGGAACTATGCTCATACTCCTTTTTTTATTTTTTAATGAGCTTGACACAAGACAAGGAACTATGCTCATACCCTTTGTTTTATTTTTTAACGAGGTTGACATGGGACTAGGAACTATCCTCATATCCTTGGTTTCATTTTTTAATGAGGTTGACATAAGACAAGGAACTATCCTCATGGGAGTTGTTTCATTTTTTAATGAGGTTGACATAGTGAAAGAATTATCCTCATCAGTTGCTACATGCCCTAAACAAGTCTCCCTTTTGAATACCTCCTTCCCAGACAATTTCATGACTTGAAGACATATAGAATTAGCCTCTACAGGGACCAGTGTAGGTAGGCCCATGTAAGGGTGTTCTGTAGAGTAGTTAATTCCATTTTAGGGTTGTCTATAGAGAACTTAGGCTTCCTTTCACCTACACTAGGCGAGATTGAGCAAAATTCACATAGGGTTTGGGGAATATTCTTATCTTTTGGAGTCATCTATAAGGTTCCCTCACTTATCAACTCCTGTGAGCTCGAAATTCTATGAGGAATGAATTAAGGCACATCCTATCCTCTCATCACTTCCTCCATGGAACTAATTCTAAGTATGGAAGTCCATTCAATGCCACTATTTGTGACAAAACCTCCTTCATCTTCCTATAAATTGACCACTCATCTAAGTGATCAGGGGCTGGTTAAGGAGATAATGTTGCTATGAGATTTGGCTTTGAAGAAAGTATTGTAATGCTACAAGTTTGTCATTCTTTTTATGTGATGTGTACGGGATCCAAGCTGGAGGAATGGCTATTAATCAGACACCAATGGTCATAATTCCTTCTTCTATTCAATAAAGTGTTTGAACCTTTCTCCCATATGTTTGTATTGTTCTATAATGCTTATATGTGTGAAGTGTATATGTTTCCTTCACTTATATTCAATATATGTTTTGCTTTGATCAATTCTTTGTTTTCTACTGTGTTTACAAGTGCTTCTCAAGCGTATTAAGTATGGGAAGGAGTGACTAGATCGATACAAAGGAGACTAGAGGAAGGTGGAACTTCAGGTAGGTCTTCTCATCTTCTCATATTATTTATTGCTTATAGGAAAAGACTAAAACATTTTAAATATTTACTCCTTGTGGGATTTTGAGTAACCTACAAATCGAACTGGGGGGAAAAAATGTCACTGTTGAAGTTGAGGTAGCTGACGGACACCTCGATTACAACATTTTACTAGGAAGGCCATGGGTATATGGTATGGATTTTGTGGTCTCCACATAATTTCGTACTATTGCATTCCCTCATAAGGGTGGAATCACAGTTATCAATCATCTTGCCTTCTTTTCCAATAGTTCACAAGCTATGGGAAGCATTCTGTTGGTACACGGACCCCCGTTGTCACTTCAAAGTGTTGGAGTAGGTCTCTTTAAAGATCCTTCCCTAATGGGTACTTTTATGCTACTACCACCATCTAATTTGGCGGAAGTGGCAAGAGTAGAGACTTGCAACATGATTTCCTCCACCTCGTCTGATTTAAGGAGGACTACCAAAAATTTTGAAGTTGATAGTAATATCCAGGTAATGCTGCTAAGGCCCATTGAACTAGCATAGCAATCAATTTTTCGAGCTTGTGTGGCAAGCCCAAATCCACATTCACCAATTGTATGGGTAGACTATTCCTTAGAATATGGTGCTTCTTCAAATCCTTTTTCACGTATACATTCTACGGATGAAGGAATCATTATATCAATGATGATAGGAGAAGAACCACGGGAAGATTATCATCATCATTCCAATATTCTAGATGACATTGAAGATTATTCAAATGAACTAAACCACCCTTCAGTTGTTGATTTTCATTCAAATTCATTTTTCATATACACAGTAGAATTTGAGTGAAACTTGTCAAATATTGAAGAAACAATTTCTATTAATATTTAGACTAAGCCTAATGTTGTAGAGAACATTCATGTTGGTAAATATTATTCCCCATCAGAACTCGATAGTTACCGTACTCTCTTTCGTGAATTTAGAGATATATATGTAGGGTCTTACGAGGAGATGCTAGGAATTGACTCTAGTATTGTTGAACACAAAATCAAAGTGTACCCTAATGTCAAGCCAGTAAGATAGCGGCTTAAACCTATTCTTTTTTTGCTGAAGCAAGAGTCAATCATTCTATTTCATTAAATCAAAAATAAAATTACAGCATATACAAAAAACCTGACTCCCTCATGGACTCAGGAAAACCAAGGGCGTTCTACCATAGAAATGACCCTTCCTTTTACAACATACAATGCTAATCTCACAGATAAAAACTTAGGTTGAACTTTATGATTCATTAACCTAATGTAAAACTCCGCTAACCCTCCACATCTTTGTCGCAAAAATCCTGATAAGATGAATGGTCCCACAAAACAACATGTTCAAATCTGACCATCATTTCATACTGTGAAATTGAATGGCTCGGCGAAATATCGCATAGCCTAGATGTTTGAACCTTAATGCACAATTGAGGGTGGTATTCATTACCACTCCCTTGACACGTGTTGGGAGCCTAATGGAATTTCTCCCAAAATTCCAATACCACTTACCGTTCCGAAGCCATGCGATCACCTGGTAACCGCTTTGAGCCTAGTTTACCATACCATGAGAGGATTGCAGGGGAATAGGCTCCGCCGGAAAATTCCAACTACACTTCCTGCGCAAGCACACCTTGGAACTTGCACCAGAGACTACTGCTGACTAAGAAATGAACCCTGTGTTGTAGTCTGAAAGAAAATGGGGACTGGTAAACTTACACCAGGGTGTTCTGTGACCACTCTGTGCTTGCCCTTCTTCAAGGTACCAACCAGAGTACTGTGATCGAACTTGCTTAGAGATCTTCATTCTCTGCCTTTCACTTTGGCCCAATATCTAAAAATGTCTATGTCCTCTACTGCTTGTTCATTGCAGAGAGATTTTAATCTACCCTGAGGTGTCTCCTACCACTTCATCTCAATTCTGCATTCTGAATTAATTACTCCTTGGTTGGCCAGAGTATCCGCTAGTTTATTGGATTTTCGTCGAACATGGCTGAAACTAACAATTCAAAGACTTAGGAGATGTATTTGAATTCTTTGGTACACTTGTATTAGTCTCCAGTGTTTTGAGACCTTCTCCGATGCTGCTCTCCAATTGATTCTCTTAACATTGTTTATGGAGATCTCTGAGTTTGCTTCTATAATGACATTTGAGCGATGATTTAGTTTCAGCAGCTCTAGACATTGTTTTAAAGCCATTAATTCAGCCATATTGTTGGTGGATTTACCTAAATGGTAAAGGGTGGAGGATGCCAGAACTCCTTTTCCATTTCCAAATCTATTTCTTTTCTGCTTAGTCCATTGGGAATGATCTCTTTCATTCTCAGTTGCGTGAGAGTTCTCATCTCATTTTCTGAGGGAGGGTTCTTGGGATAATTGCAAATAGTGGTACTAACTGTCTCCTTAATCTGCTTACGATCAGATCCAACAGGCGAAGAGGAATAGTTTTTTCATCCTTGAAAATTCTTTTATTCCTTTCTTTCCAAACATTCTAGATAATAAAGCTTTGCATAAAGGCCCAGGCCAAATTAAGGAGCTCATTCTCCGAAAAGTTTCTTCTCCACTTGTTTAGAGTATTAATGATACTTCCTTTATCTCTGTCTGTCTGTTGAAAAATGGTGGCAAAAGAATCCCACAACCAGGTGGTATAGGTGCAACTGTTGAGAATATGCTCCATTGTCTCCTCTTGAGCTTCACATAGTTGACATCTGGAAGGCCCAATAATATCTCTTTTGCTAATATTGTCCCAAGTTAAGATTTTCTTGTGATGAACTAACCACATGAAAAGCCTAACCCTCATCCACCCTTGGTGGATCCAAAGTTGTTGCCAAGATTTCGCTGAAACACAGGAATCTAGGTTCAAGATAATTCTTTTTGCTTCCTTAAGATTAAAGTGCCTTGTTTATTGAGGCCCCATCTTAACTAATCCTAATGCTATATTACCAAGATTTTCCTTTGTTTTAACATGCTCATGATTTCCTCTACTTTTATTTTTATCGTGATGTCATCTTTGCAGTCTACTCTTCCCCAGTTTCTCCACTTTTCGGAGTTATGAGGAAGATTCCAGAAATCTTTAAATTTGATTAATCCTTGGGAGTCTATTTCCTGCTTGAGGTTCATAAAGTCCTCTCTTAATAGTGTTGGTTCTTGTTTCCATTTTTATTCCCAGAAGAGAGCTAGATCTCCTGCTTTGATTTCCTAGAAGCTGTAGTTTTGTACTAGGCCTCTGTTTTCCCAGGCTTTATTCCGTATGTAAGAGCCCTTTATGTTTCTAGACATTCTTATAAGATCATTTGTCTGCCACGAGTTTGCATATTTTTCTTTCCAGGTCTTAGCCCATTGAGCTTCTGGTTCTTTAACCCATCTCCACCAGAGCTTGGCTCCTAAAACTTTACTCAGAATCTCCTGATCATCTAAGCCTAGACGCCCATGACTCTTGGGTTTAATGATTTTATCCCAAGAAACAAGGGCCCATTTCTTTCTTGTTTCCTCCTTGCCCCAAGGGAAGTCTCTCTGGATATTCCTGAATTGTTGTAAGACACCTTTGGGAGTTGGGAGGGTTGATAAAAAGAAAACAGGGATTGATTGAAGAACAACCTTTGCCAGAATCAACCTGCCAGCTAGGTTCAACAATCTGACAGTCCATTTTTTAACTTTATCTTACATCTTGTTGAGCACCGGTTCCGAAATACTTTTGTGCAAAGGTCTGGCTATAAGGGGAAATTCCCAAATACTTTGAAGGGAGGGAATCCCTTTGAAATCCCAGAATTCTGGAGATATTTCTTTGAATAAAAATGTTAGTATTTGAGAAAAAAAAAATTGATTTGGAGAGAATAACTTCCATACTTGTAGCCAAGGCAAAGTCATTTAGGATTTGTTTGTACACTGAAGCTTTTTTGACTGTGGGAATTCCTTGCAGCATGGTATCATCCGCAAGTTGTTGGTGAGTCATAGTTTGACCATTCTCCGTTAGTTAAAGGCACTTAATCTTTCCCAAGGCTTTGGCCTGATTAATGGATCTGCCCGGTCCTTACATCATGAGGATAAAGAGAAAGGGAGAGAGTAGGTCACCCTACATGAGGCCTCTAGAAGGAGTGAAGATCTTAGAGGGTGAGCCCTTCACCAAACTAGAAAAGTTTGAAGAAGTTACCAGAGCCATAACCCATCTCACCTAGTTTTGATCGAACCCAAAAGAAATAAGGACCTTCTTGATATAGATCCAGTTCACCTTGTCATACGCCTTGGAAATATATAATTGCATGATAATACCAACCTGCCTCTTGCTAGTTAGCATGTGAACTACCTCGTGGGCTTGAAAAATGTTATTTAGGATTTGTCTACCTTCCACAAACCAGATTTCTCCCCTGAAACTAAAGAAGGAAGTAGAGGCTTGAGTGTGCTAGCCAAAACCTTGGATATAATCTTATATACGATGTTGCATAAGGCAATGGGTCTGTACTTATCAGGAGTCAGGACTAAATCCTGTTTGGGGATCAATGAGATGAAGGAGGTGTTGAGGGCTTTCAGAATTGTCTTGTTTCTTCTAGAGTCCTCCACAACATTCAGAATGTCCTGTTTGACAATGTTCCAATAGGCCTTAAAAAGGTCTACATTGAAACCATTTGGTCCTAGAGCTTTGCCATTCTGCATGTATTTAATAACGTCACTAACTTCGTCTTCGGTTATTGGTTTATTTAGGTTAAAATTGTCCTCTCTTGACACCAGCTTAGGGATATTTTTTATAATTTCCTTGATGCATTGCTCTCTGTCTGGATTGTTTTCCTTAGTGATGCCTCTAAAATGTTGTACCAACATAGCTTCGTTATTATATTGAGAGGTTTGAAGCTCCCTATTCTCATTCAATATTGAAGAGATTCTATTGTGAGCTCTATTGGCCATGGTGGATCTATGGAAAAATTTAGTATTACATTCACCTTCTTTGAGCCATTGAATTTTGAGACTTTTGTCTCCAAAATATCTTTTCTTGTTTGCATAAATTCTCCCATTCTTGATGGTGTTTATCAGCTTGCTCAATTTTGACTTTATCAAAACCATCTGCGATCAGTGCTTGATTGAGTTCATGTAGTCTGGTTTCCACTAATTTTTTTTCCACAAAAATGTTACCAAAATCCTTCTTGTTCCATTCTTTGAGTCTGAGTTTCATGTGCTTAAGTCTTTTATGTAGGAGGAACATCTTAGTGCCCTGGATCTACAAATCTTCAACCCACCATTTTTCAATGTTGCTAATGAAATTTGGGTGGGAGAGCCAGATATTCTCAAACCTAAAGGGTCTATTCCTGGGAGAATCAATCCCCTTGATTTATAATTGAATCAACCAGTGATTAGAGCCTCCAAAGGGGAGAAATCTAGCTGTTATTTCTCTATTTGCGAGCATAAGCTCCTCTGAGATAAAAAATTTGTCTAACTTGGAGGTGACTTGAGCCTCACCTCCTCTTTTTTTGTTCCAAGTAAAAAGGCCATTATGTGTTTCTGATTCAACTAGTTTCGTATCTTCTGTGAAGGTTTGGAATGCTTCGAAGTCTTTACTTAGCACTATGGTACCTCCTTCTTTTTCGAAAGAGATTTAATCATGTTGAAATCTCCTCCGATGACCCAAGGTTTTCCTTCATGTCTGCTTCTAAGATCTATGAGGGATTTTAGGAATTTGAGTTTCTCATCTATTCTCTGAGCACCATAAACATTTGTGACTAGGAAGGTATCCACAATCCCCACTAGTTGAATAATTACTAATAAATAATTTATTGATTCCTCCGCATCTATTATGCTAAATTTTTGGGGGTTCCATTAAGTGAGGATGCCTCCTACTGTGTTCTCTGCTTTAACTTTGAGAAACTCAAATCTATTAAGCCATTTGCTATGGATGTTTTAATTTCTGATTAGAACATTTTGTTTCCTGAATGAAGATTATGTCTGACATTGCTAGTTTCATTCTATTACTTAGCATTCTTTGTTTTATTTTACTACCTAGACCTCTGATATTCAAAGATATGAACTTCATAATTAAAGATTTTTAAAGGAGTAACTGGTTAGATATTTCATCTTACCTGAATCTATCATTAGCTTTCCACACTCCATCAAGAACTCATTTTTCTTTTTCCTTCCCCTCTTCTTTCCTGGATTTATAGTTGCTAATCCTGGAGTTGATTTCATAGTCTTCACACTTCTATGCTCCTGCTTGTGAATATTTTTACCTTTATCCAACCCTCTTTCCTGAGTTTTCCATAAAAAAAAAAATTGTATTCTGTTGCATTCTTCTTGAGGTAGTGAATCTATTCCTCCCTTGGTTCCCTGCATCAAGAATTATTCAAGATCCAGGTTTTCCTTATCTAGAATTTCCTATAGTTCATGATCTTCCAGCTCTATTTCACTTTGAGTCATTTCCTCGTCCATCTCCATTTCTGTTTCACTCATCAACATCTCTTTTTGATAACCAATAGCTTGAGATTTTTTGTTATTTTCTTCTTTCTCTTTTTCATTAGGGCCTTCCTCCTGAGATTGATTTTCCCTCATGTTCTCTTCATTCTTTTCCAGCACTTGGAACTTGTTATGACTGACCTTCTGCCCCTCATTATGTTGTTGCTTTAGCCCCTTTTTTCTTCCTTTTGCTCTACTTGCCACTTTCTGAAAGCTTTTTGTGTCCTTCATTTTATTGAGTTTCCCTTTGTTGTCTACTTTACTTAGAGGGTAGTCTCTCAACAGATGTCCATGCTCATGGCATCTATGACATCTGAATGGGATATGCTCGTAGTCCACTATCTGCACCCACTCCTCATCAAAAATTTCCAAAATAACTTCATCTGCAAGAGCTCCTGATAGATCCATTTCCACACATATCCTTGCAAAGGAGGTATATTCCCCTCTTCTTGTGGCTTCAAAAACTTTGAAAAAACTCCCTAGTTTATTGCGAATGGCATCTAGCGATTCAGTTTGCCAATAATCAAGAGGTAAAGAATAGAGCCTTACCCAAACTGGAATTGAAGTGAAAGTCTCGCACTCTAGGACAAAGTTCATCATCCAAGGCCTCATATAGAGACTGACTGTAGCATAAAATTATGGTCCTCCTTCGAATATTTTGTCTTTATCTTCAATGTTTAACACCATTGTGAAGAATCCCTTTGACCCAAGATGTAGGACAATGTTCCCTTTGGGTTTCCAGTGATACTTGATCCACGTCTGTAAAGCTTTTTCAGTGGGCCATAGTCCCATGAATTTACACATTATGGTGTAGGTCCCCATGTGTTCCTTATGCACCTGCAGAGCAGGATCATTTAATATTACTCTAGGAGTGATTTTTTCTTTTGGTTTGCAAGGTCCCTTTTGTTTTTTGTCTATTGAATCCTGATTTTTGTCTTCTTCCTCCTTGTCCTTTGTGCTACTGTTTTCCTTGGTCTTGGTCCCATTTGTCTCCTTTTCATTATCCCTATTCCTTTCATCTGCAAAGCCTTTGTTTTTCACCACCGATGTTTTACCTTTGCTGGTTACAGCGTCCTTGTAGGAGGGAGTCGAGCTCCCTCCTCTGCCGCCATCCATTGGAAATGATCTTTGCAAATTTTTGTAACCCTATCTGCTCGCTCCCACTCCCTTAAAATTATTTTTATTTTTAATGTAAAATCAGCTTCAACCTGTTCATTTAAAGAAAGCCATTGCAGTTAAAATGGAGGTTGAAAAACTTTTGCACATTGGTTTCATTTACCCCCTACCTCTTACTGACTGGGTTTCCAGCATTGTTCCTGTCATGAAGAAACAAGGGACAATTCAAGTGTGCATTGTTTATAGGGATGTAAATCAGGCATGTTCAAAGGACAATTATCCTACTTCTTTTATCAATCAGATTATTGATGAATGTGCCGGATGCGAAATATTCTCATTTAGGATGGTTTTTCTGGCAACAATAAAATCAATATCCACCCACAGGACCAATCTAAAACATTTTTTATTTGTCCTTGGGGCACATTTGCATATATGAAACTCCCATTTGGTTTGAAGAATGCAGGGGCCACATTTCAGAGGGAAATGAATTATGCCTTCCATGACATCAAGCACATTGTTCAATCTTACCTTGATGATTTCCCTGCTCATTCACGAAATCAGACTGATAACCCACAACATTTGAGAGCAATATTTTTACATTGTTGACACTACAGACTTAATACACAAAAATGTGTCCTTTGTGTTGGTTCTAGTCGATTGCTTGGATTTGTAGTGTCTAGAGAGGGGATTCGACTTGATCCATTAAAGTTTTAGGCAATTCTTGATTTTCCTCCACCTTCAAATATTTTATAGTTACAAAGACTCCAAGGGAAGGTAAAATTTCTTATAAGTTTCATTCCTAATTACGCTGAGATGGATAAAGATTTTACACATCTTTTGGAAAAGGAGATACCCTTCCATCAGGTTGTGCAAGCTTCATTTGATGCTCTTAAAGATACCTTGGTTAGAGCTTCATTAATGTATTCTCCAAATTATCAAAATGACTATTACTTGTATCTCACCACTGCAGATACAACCATTGGCATGGTTTTAGTCCAGGAAGAAAATGGGATTGAACATCTGATTTATTATTTGAGCCGAAATCTCAATGATACAGAAAATAATTACTCTTACATCCAGAGCCTAGCTTTGGCAGCTGTGCAAGCTATTCAAAGATTTCGTCACTACATCCTACTTTGGAAAACAACTGTAATTTCGGATTGCAACCCTATGACATACATTTTTTCACGTCAATTGTTGGGGGGCAAATAATCAAAATGGATAGTCTTTTGCAAGAGTTTGATCTGGAATTCATCAAGTCCAAATCAAAGAATTCTCTAGTTTTCGCAGAGTTACTTTGCAACCTTCCCTCAACCTCCATTGATTCAACATCTAAACCATCAATTTTGGATGAGTCTCTATTTCTGATATCATCATCTAATGCGTGGTATGGAGATATCCCGATCTATCTCCAAACCCAAACTTTTTAGCTTGATACCTCTCACTGGAAACAATGACGTATTTGATACCAGGCCAGACATTATATGATCATTTATGACACTCTTTACCATTGTGGTATTGATACGATTTTACGAAGGTGCTTGTTACATAGTAATTTATCACTGCCTTCACTCCTGGTTCTTTCCACTGTGTCATGTGACCAAGTCAAACATGCCTATCACAGAAATTCTCTCCTAAGTTGCCAATTGACCCACTTTTCCTAAGTTATTTGCCTTATCGCGGCTATTGGCTTAATAAGCGCACTGAAAGGTGCTCATGAACAGACTAACCATGCTGCCAACGTGGAAGTACACCTGATTCATGGAATGGCTCGATTTTAGGTACCAGTGTGGGGCTATGTGATCTCTTCAGTAATGATCTGACTATCTGCACTGATCACTTGCGATGTCAACGCTGAATCTCAGTTCTGTACCCACGATGATCTAGATTGGGCGAATTGTTCCAAGAGTCGGCTTTTAGATGACTCCAGACCTGGTTGTTGGCCTTGTTTATATCGCCCTTCCTTCCCTGGTGTGGCAGTTCTATTAATTGTGCTACCTTCCTTGATGATAATCTCTCCTTTCCACCTTTCATGGAGACTCCTTCTCCTATTTAAACTCTTACCATTGATATGCATTGCTAGTACCTGATAGTTGGCTAGTTGAGTAGTGATGTTAGTGTTTGTGAGCTTGCTAGATAGCTGGTGTGAGAGTGAGAAGTGTGGGATTGTTGATAGCTTGTGGAAGGTTGTGAAGTGCCCTTAATTTTGTGTAAAGCTTATGAGTGAGATAGCTCTTGTATGTTGGGAGATCCATCTTCAAAGAGTGAATTCTTGAAGAACATGTTGGTTGGACTTTTTCTGAGAAGGCTTGTGACGTCAAGACTTTGGTTGTAAGCTGACTCTTATTTCATTATTAATGTAATCAATGATGTTTTCCTATGTCTTGTATGTAATGTACTTGATAACTCATGAATTCTTGACTTTGTGAGTAAATAGTTCATTGTTGTATCTGGTTATGTGCTTTGTTGTATTTCCTTTGCTTTGTTTCAGGTTGATCACTAATTGAGGAGAAGGAAGCAGAAGCTGGAGCAGCACAACGAAACTCCATTGACCACTGGCTGAGGTAGGCCTCCAACTTTAACTGTTTAAGGAAAACTATTGTTGATCTATCCTTGTTTGTGACTAGACCCACTCTAGGGCTAGAGGGGTTGCCTCTGCCCATAGAGGGAACACTTTCCTACATCACAGTGCCTCACACATGAGAAAGATGAGAAAGCATCAAATGATTTCCATTCAGGTGCCTATGGTGTACACTTATATGGATATGAATCCACACAGATAATTCTCTGTGCTGGTTACTTCTGGCCAACTATATTTAAATATTGTATTATTGTTGTCAGGAGCTGTCATGCATGCCAGATATATGACTGAAAAACCAGATTACCACCTGCACCATTGCATCCAGTTGTTGTTGTTGGACCATTCACCAAATGGGGCATTGACTTTATGACATGTAACCCCACCTCAGTCAGGGGGCATGGGTATATCATAGTTGTTGTTGACTATTTTACCAAATGGGCTGAGAACAATAGTGGTCAAATGGCTACTCTTTTCCTTTTTAACCATGTGGTTGCCTAGTTTGGTGTACCACAAGCCATAATTACAGATCATGGGTCGCATTTTCACAATCACATGATGGTTGAGTTAAGTGCTAAGTTAGGACTATCACATCATAGTTCTACCCCTTATTACCTGCAAGCGAGTGGACAAGTTAAGGCCATCAACAAAGTCCTAAAGCGGATGTTGCAAAGAATGATAAGGGTTCATAAGCGAAACTGGCACTTAATCATGTACTCTGCCTTATGGGCATATTGAACCTCGGTGAGAAAAGTGAATGGATTCACACCCTTTCAGTTGGTGTATGGTTTGGAAGCAATCTTACTAATACAGTGCAAAATTTCATCACTCAAACTCGTGATTGACCTATTACCTGACACTTCTAATGAAGAAGCTCGTTTCTTGGAATTAATAACTCAAACCCATCATGGTGCTTCATTGGTTAACGAAGTGCATAAGAAATGAATCAAGGTGCAATATGATAGAAATATCAAGCCTCATATCTTCTCAAAAGGAGACCTAGTCTTGCTTTACGATCAGGAAGTTAATAAACTTGAAGCAGGGAAATTCGAACCAATGTGGATGGGTCCTTATATTTTCAAGTGTGTTCTAGCAAAAGGTGCCTACGAGTTAGTAGATTATGATGGGATTCCATTGTATCAGCCATGAAATGAGTTGTACCTCAAATGTTACTATGCTTGAATAAGTGTCGTAAAACTCACTATATATATTCTTTCATTGCATGCATGTGTGTGTATCTTTTAGAATTTTTATCTGGTTAGTAATCCTCTTTAAATTTGTTGCAGATGTTGGAGCCTTTGGAACCTTTTGTTGGTTACACCAATGGTGCTAGTCATAGTACGTAGAACTTAACTTCTGCAGCATGGGATATTTTCACTCCAAGAGGCGAGTTAGCGAGTTTTCAAAGGATTTGTATCAGTCGATCAATGAACAACATCACTGAGTATAACATGTTGATTGAACTACTCTATGATGCCATTTCACTTGGAATTAGCCGAATTATTGTTAGGATGGACTTGAAAACTTATTGTAGTACAACTAATGAACATTTATACTATCCGAAATTGAAGAATTTTTTGTATGTTCCTTAGAGTTCGTATTTTGGAAAGACATTTTCAACACATTCAATATCAACATATTTCCAAAAATATTAACACATTAACTGATTCTCTCACCAATTACGTGTTAAATAGACATTTGCAACACATGTAAAAATAATGTTTTCAATTCACATCATCAGTTGAATAGGATTGCATATAACCATAGAAAACTCTGAAAGTAAAATAGATAGATGTTTTAAAATTTTTTACAAAATATGTGTCCAAGACATGTTCAATTATCTGACCCAAAAAACTCAAAGTGCATGCAAAAAATCCTAACTAGATCTAGTGGTGCTCATGGTAATAGGTCACAACAGTTGTTATCATACGCAAAAGCCTCGCCCAGTGGCCAGGAACACCAATAGTGTGGCGCTGTAGCCTCATAGGTAACTCCTTGATCCAAACATCCAAAATACCAAGGGTTAATCCCTCTATGTGATCCTACAACTAATTTTCTTTGGATAGTTTGGTATCTACAGATAAATACTAATTCCCTAGATAAGTAGCCATATCTAGAACAACAATTTAGAGTGTTTTAGTCTTTTCCTATAAGCAATAGAAAAGATGAGAAAATCAGAATACCTACTTCTAGTTCTGATTTCCTCTTGTCTCCCTTGTATCGATCCTGTCACTCCTTCCCATACTTAATACACTTGAGAAGTACCCATAAACACAAAAAAAAACAAAGAATCAATCAAAGAAAAATATCTATTGAATATAAGTAAAACGAATCAGATACAATTCACACATATAAGCATTATAAAACAATACAAACATATGGGAGAAAGGTTCAAACACTTTATTGAATAGAAGGAAGTACAACTATTGGTGTCTAATTCATAGCCATTCCTCCACCTTGGATCCCATCCACACCACATCAAAAGCATAACAAACTTGTAGCATTACAATACTTTCTTCAAAGCCAAATCTCATAGCAACATTATCTCCTTACAATTCAACATAATTCAGCCCCTGATCACTTAGATGAGTGGTCAATTTATAGGAATATGAAGGATATTTTGTCATAAATGGTGGCATTGAATGGCCTTCCATACTAAGAATTAGTTCCATAGAGGAAGGGATGAGAGAATAGGATGCACCTTAACTCATTCCTCGTCCATTTTTGAGCTCATAGGAGTTGATAAGTGAGGGAAATTTCTAGATGACACCAAAAGATAAGAATATTTCTCAAACCCTGTGTGAATTTCACTCAATCTCACCCAATGTAAGTAAAAGGAAGCCTAAGTGATCCAAAAAACACCCTTTCATGGACTTAACTGCTCTACAATGCACCCTTACATGGGCTTGCTGACGTTGGTCCCTCTAGAGGCCATTTCTAGATGTCTTCAAGTCATGAAACTGTTTGGGAAGGAGGTATTCAAAGGGGTGACTTGTTTAGGGCATGGAGCAACTGATATTAGCCCTAAAACACTAATCTAGATGATGGGATTGATGTGCCCAAATGGATCTCTAATAGCTACCCCCTAAAGCATGAAGTCGTAAAAATGCCAATGTTGAATGAAATGCTTTACGATGTGATGAGGAGGTATCGAGGAGGAAGGTGACCTGCATCAATCATGATATTTGATTTTACATGAATTTCTAAGGGAATGCATACCCATGCTCAGCTTATAAAGTTTCATTACATGTACAAAAATAGTCATCTATAGATATATACCCATGATTGGAATGACTATCAATGTAAAGCCATTGTACATATGATTTAGTACTTCTGAAATCATTGCCCAGATGGATGAAACTAGATCAAGGGTCTTCTATCTTGTTCAATCGTTCACTCAAGTACAAGTCTAACCATGTGAATATGTGATATGAAGTCAAACATGGGAAGACACCATCTAATTACTAGCCAATGATGTAAGTTGTTAACGGATACAAGAGAAATCACCGATAATGATAATGATCCTCAAGGTATTGTAGTACATTTTGCTTGTTGTGAATGGATGATTTGATGTCGAACACCATACAAGGTCTTTTGGTCGAAGGCCACTGACGTCAACCTATCATCGAAAGCGAGAAACTTTCCATTGATGCATGCAAGCATCATGGTACTGGAAGGGTGTTTCTAAGTCAAATTCTTGGATAATGTGTTGATGTCGAAAAGAAGTGACTTGTCATAGGAGGGCCTTGATGTATCCCACATCAATGACATGAAACGAGTGTAGTGATTTTTGAGATGGAATTTGACTGATGACACAAGGTTCAGGAATGGTGGTCATGAAAATGAAGGTTTATGGTATTGCAAAGGATGGATTTTGACTGAATGACTTCTCTTGAACATGTCAGCGACACTAAAATGAATTGGTAGTATTGACCCAAAACAAAGTGATGGATGGTATGATAGACCAATGGTGTGATAGCCATCAAGCTAATAACCCAACCCAGATAGTCACAATGTTGGTGTGAAAGTGTCATGTTCAAGAGAAACCTGCTACCATAAAGTGGTTATCCCCTTTTTCCCATTTTCCCTAGTCATTGTTGACCAGTACGTCTTTATTTTTATCAAGCTTGATGAGGATAACATATGCTTGTTGTATAATACCACCCTTCGAGTGAATCCATCACTATTTGATGTTTTAACGAGTCTAGCGAAGGTGAAACTCAGTCTTGTCTAGATGGACAAGTTTGTTGTTGTTTGATTTTTTAACAAGTTTAACGATAAAAATAACTCGGTCCTTTTCATGTTTAGGGAGTTTGAAAAGGGACAAAAAAGAAAAGTCCACAATTTCTTTTTCATAAATTAATATCTCAAGCCTGAAAAAGTGTAAAATAATACAAGAGAGATATCATTTCCAATTCGTTAACAAGTTGGAAAGGGCAAGTGCTCAGTAATATTTTCATGTTTAGAGAGTCTGAAAAGAGCTTAAAGAGGGCTCCAAGGGGGTTCCTTTTTCATTTTTAAAAGAGCTCGAAAGAGAGATAAACATGTGCTCTGTGGTCAAAGGTATAATTTACAATCAAACATGTCAAATTCTATAAGTCAATTGCAAAACCTAGTCAAAACAACACCAAATGGATTAAAAAAATACCTGTTTCATAGGCAAAAATAGGAAAATACTAATGTTTACTCAATTAATGAACATGAAATAAAAATAAAACAAGTTTTTACCATGAAATTTTTACCATTTGGAACTTACCATTCAGTTTTGTGCTCTGAGCTAGTTTTTACCTCAAACTTCATCAGCTAACTGTGAGAGATTCTACATACCATTTCTCAAGCCATCCAAACCAGGTAGGAGTTGAACCTCTTTTCTTTCTTTTCAGGTCATTTTTTTTTCATTTCATGCATGTTTTATGGTTTTTTGGGGCCCTAGGGGTTTCATTTTTTCACTCTAGGATCAACACAGGCTTTGACATCGAAAACTATTTTGAAGAGAACCTAGATAGAAGCTTGCAAGCTATACAATGCACTGTCTTTGTGCCTGGGTTGTGTTGGGCGAGTTTCCCAAGTTTGATTTAGTTGTTTGCACCAAAATTTGTCATGTTTTTTCCATGGGAAGGATCCTAACTAAGCTTATGATTATGTTTCATTCTTTCATTGGATCAGAATGTCAATTACATGGTGAGAAAGAGAGCACGAAAAATAAGACATGGTTTCTGTAAACAATCCATATACAGTTGAGGCCCTAAAAAACTGTGGGTTACTCAAATACTTCAAGTTGTCTAGAATATGGCAACAAATAGAACTACTACAGTTCCTTGTTCATGCATGGGATCTGAGAGACCAGACTTTTCACATGAGGGACAATATGGTCGCTATTACCATTGACGATATTTACTTTCTTACCAGATTGTCGAGGTGAGGTGCCCCCATCTCACTTTATGGATTTGGCCATGGAGGTGAATCGGTGGGAGATTATATTAGACAATTTTGTCGGCCAGGTATACAGCCTAGCAAGGATGGGAAGATAAACATCAGGGATGTACGTAATTTCCTTTGAGAATGATCCTCCTCACAATCAAAAAATTGGCTGGCAGTGTGACACTACATCTGGAAAATAGATCTTATATGCAGTATGCACTAGAGTGTCTAGAGACAAAAGTTTTCAATTAGTGCGAGGCTGTGCTTTCCTCAATGAAAGAACAAATGACCAAGGTAAAAAGTGGTAAGATGAATAATTTCTGCTATGGTTCGATCTTGATTGCTTTTACCTTAGAAAGAATCCCATTGATGCAACCACAGTATGTATCACTGGGTGTAGTTGGTCCTAGGGATCCACATATGTAGAGTTGGGTTGAATTGATGACTCAGCATGTGGGTCAATCAACAATCATTTTTTCCACTGAATTCTTCAGTTGGCTCAAGCGACAACATCTTGTCATCTAGGAGCATCCATACTCAGGGATGGATTTCCATGGAGATCCAAATTTGATTCTACCAATTGGAGCACAATGGGGTGCTACGGGTAAATTGTTTGACCAAAAGTATTTTTTGATTTTTCAAGTTTCTACATGTTTTTTGCATTTTTAATGTTTCCAAGGCTAAACTAAAATCATTCTTATGCATGCAGATGTGGGTACTATTTGACCTATGGGGCACCAATAGGTTGCAGGTGGGCCAGCATGGGGAAACATTGCGAGAGCAGTTCTCCAGGACTTATATTTGGCCGAGACCTTAGGACTAAATACTAACTCCCTAGATAAGTAGCCATATCTAGAACAACAATTTAAAGTGTTTTAGTCTTTTCCTATAAGCAATAGATAAGATGAGAAGGTGAGAATACCTACATGTAGTTCCACTCTCCTCTTGTCTCCTTTGTATCGATCCCATCGCTCCTTCCCGTACTTAATATGTTTGAGAAGTACCTGTTAACACAATAGAAAACAAAGAATTGATCAAAGAAAAAGATCTATTGAATATAAGTGAAAGGAATCAAATAGAATTCACACATATAAGAATTATAAAACAATACAAATATATGCGAGAAAGGTTTAAACACTTTATTGAATAGAAGAAAGAATTGCAACCATTGATGTCTGATTCATAGCCATTCCTCTAGCTTGGATCCCATCCACATTACATCAAAAGCATGAAAAACTTGTAGCATTTCAATACTTTCTCCAAAGCCAAATCTCATAGCAACATTATCTCCTTATAATTCAACATAATCCAGCACCTAATCACTTAGATGAGTGGTCAATTAATTGGAAGATGAAGGAGGTATCATCATAAATGGTGGCATTGAATGGCCTTCCATACTTAGAATTATTTCCATGGAGGAAGGGATGAGAGGATAGGATGCACCTTAACTCATCCCTCATCCATGTTCAAGATCATAAGAGTTGATAAGTGAGGGAACCTTCTAGATGACTCCAAAAGATAAGAATATTGCCCAAACCCTACGTGAATTTTGCTCAATCTCACCCAACGCAAGTGAAAGGAATCCTAAGTGCTCTACAGAGCACCCTGGCATGGAATTAACTAATCTGTAATGCACCCTTACATGGTCCTACGTATGTTGGTCCCTCTAGAGGCTATTTCTGGATGTCTTCAAGTCATGAAACAGTCTAGTGTTGGCTTGTTGAGGCCTTACCTAGGTTTGGAGTTAATTAGCCAAACAAATCACTATACTATTGGTCCTTTTGGCAATAGTCCACGGAGAGGGGACTACAGTCTCACCCGAAGTAGTATGGGGGGGATGCTGGAACCAGGTTTCAACACCATTGAGAAGTCTGAGGGTTTTATTCGGTCCAACTGCTCATCCCTGCATGCAGGTTGCTTCGTGCACTTCCCTAGCCTTTGCGCCCTGATATACTTGCCTCCACGCAACCCTAACCAGGGGCTATGGAGCTTTTGGACTACTGGAGTAGCACTCTGCACTATTTTCCTAAGCTCCACTTGAGATCTTACCTATCTTCCTTCACTAGTTAGTTATCTTTGCGTAAATAGAAGCCTTGTGTTAAATTTATTTATGCAATACACACATATAAGTTCATGCAACAAATAAATAGTACACTTGCAATTTATACCCAATAATACATTAAGAAGGAAAAGATACACAGAAATATGGTAAACTTCTCTTCATTAATTCTTCCAATGGATATAGACTCGACCTGCTCTGCGCACTTAGCTGCAAAGGTCCGCTCACTCAGATGTAGACTATTAGGCCTTTGTGCACTCAGCTACAAAGCCTTCTCCTACTCTACGACCCAAAGACAATATTTACACTTCAAATCAATCTCTTAGCCTCATCATGCTTATTTTCTTTCTATTAGATATATGTTATCTTCTACACTTAGAGCCTCACTCTATTTATACAATCCCATGGTTTGCACACCATGGATAGGTCTATAAAGCCAACATTACATTACAGAAACAAGGGCAGACAACCCTGTAACTCTATTATGGCTTCATTCTCCATGCCCACAATTCACGTAGCTTTTACAAAGGACTTGGTCAAAACTTGGGCTTTAAGCCCAAAAATATGCCTTGGGTAATTCCATGCCTAACAGGTCCCCAACACAAAGATTGTGACTCACCCTCGAGTCACTCTGTCATGCAAAGATCTTCATGTAGAGTTCCTCCAACTCTATTCGAAACGTTGCAAGGTCAGCAGCACACTAAGCAGCTGCCTATTGGATCTCCTATATGCATTGTTTATAATGCTTCCCGAGATCTGTTCCTGCATCCCCTGTATTTGTTTATAGTCCCACTCATTTGTCTAGCTACTTGGAGCATGAAGAATGTACACTTGAAACACTCAGTTGCCATTCACTTTGCCTGGGAAAGGCTCTCCATTTAGATTTATGACCAGTATCATGCCTCCGTCTGTGACCTCCTTAATAACATATGGTCCCAGCCAATGCATTCTGAACTTTCCCAGGAATTTATCAAACTTACTGTCATACAACATCACTAAATCATCTAACTTGAAGGTGCAGAACTTAATATGGTGATCATGTCGACCCTTCTCGTGCTTCTTTTGTACCTACTGATGGAAGCCAACCAGGAAACATTCCTCTTCAACTTCTTCCAATTGTGTGAGCCTCTTTTCCAGGGCTTCATGTTCTGTCATACCTGTGAGCGCTACTATGCATATACTAGGTACAATATATTCCATTGGCATGACATCTTCCATGCCATAAACTAACTGGAAAGTTGTTTGTCCCGTTAGTTTCTTGCATGTTGTCCTATAAGGCCATAGTACTGTAGGTATGCGTAGGTCCCAGTCACTCTGCTGCACATTTCACACTTTGGTCAGCGCAATCTCTAATGTTTTGTTCAATGCTTCTACTATCCCATTGGCTTGTGGGTGATACATTGTGCTTTTTTGATGATACACTTGAAACTCTTATGTTAGCACGCTGATTGTTTCATTCAGTAAATGTGTACCACGATCAATCATTAAGATTTTTGGACATCCAAATCGAGTCAATACGTGTTCGAACAAAAACTTCGCAGCTGTGGTAGCCATGCAGTCTTTGACTGATTGCGCTTCTGCCCAATGAGTGACGTACTCTATCATGGTGATAATGTATCTTGCGCCCATCCTTCCCTGAGGTTTGATAGGTCCTACAAAGTTGATTGCCCATTTTTCGAAGGGTTGCATTGTCATTTGTGGATTCAAAGGCATCTCATCCCTCCGCGATGGTTTACCTATCCTTTGACATATATCATAGGCCTTACAGTGTGCTTCTGAATCTTGATGAAGGGTTGGCCACCACAACCCTACGCAGAGAATCTTTTTCATGGTTTCTCACCCTACATAGTTTCCTCCTACAGTGCCCCCATGCACTTCCACGAGGATATGACTTCATTAAAATTCAAGTACATACCTTCGTAGTATCTCATCATTGCCCATCTTATATAGGTGCCCCACAGTGACAAAAATTAGTTGTGTGCACCACCAATTCCTTCTTTTGCTGGACAGAGTATTCCTTTGGTGCCTTCCCCATTGTTAGAAACTGGATTATATCTTCAAAGTGTCTGTCCACTATGTCCACAACAAATATTTGTGCATCAGGTAATCCTTCCTCCAAATTAGTAGGTTCCTCTCCCATCTCAATTCGTGACAAGTGATCTAGTCCTATGTTCAGGCATCCAGGCTTCATAACGACCTCAAAATCATATTCTTGGAACAATAAGAGCCACCTAAATATGTGCCCCTCCAACACAGGCTTATTGACCAAGTATTTTAGGGCGGAATGGTCTGTATACATCTTGAAGTGTCCCCCTAGCAAATAGTAATGGTATTTTTGGAGCACGTACACCATAGCCAACCCCTCGCATTCAGTTGTGGAATATTTCTTTTCCTCTTTAGATAACCTGCAACTTGTGAATGCGATAGGGTGATCCAAGCTCTCTCCGCCCTCCTGTGTGAGTACTGCTCCTAGTGCTATACATGCCATGTCAACATGGACATGAAACTCCACATCCTATTTTGGAAAGACCAGGATTAGCGTGGAGGCCAATTTCTCTTTTAGTACATCAAGGCTCTTCATGCAATCATCATTCCAGTAGAACGTGACATCCTTTTTCAATAGTTTCTCCATTGGCACAGTGATCTGGGCATAGCTTTTGAAGAACTTCCTATAGTACCCTGTATGTCCCAAGGTAACGCATAGCTGTTTAACACTTCGTGGTGCTTCCAAATTCAAAATCACTATAATCTGCATGAGGTCCACCATCAGTCCCTGTTTGTAGACCACATGTCCCAACAAGTTCCCAAAGGGAACAAGGAACATACACTTCTTGAGGTTTAGTGCGATTTGGTGTCATCGCCAAGTATCCAACATCAAGCATAAGCTCACTACATGGCGCTTAACCAATCCAAATACAGTCCAATCATCCAGATAGACCTCAAGGAATTTATGGATATATTCATTGAATGTTGCAACAACTATGCACGAAAGGATGGTTAGCACGTTCTTCAACCCAAACAACATAATAGTGTATTGAAAGCAGCCCCACACAGTCGTGAAGGTGGCTTTTCCCCTGTCGTCCAGCGTGATTTTGAGATGGTGGTACCCTGAGAACCCATCAGTAAAAGAATATGCTTCTTGTCTGCCGACATTTTCCAATACTTATCTGTAAACGGAGTTGGGAATGGGTCATGCACACATGCATCATTCAATTTCCTGAGGTCCACGCATATTCTTATCTCGCCCTTCTGCTTCGTTTCCTGTACTACCATAAGGCTTACCCAATCAGATTCTTCCACTGGCTCAATGATTCTAGCTGTGAGCATTTTGTTTAGTTCTACGCAGACCTTTTCCTTGTACCTTGGATTCAAGTGGTAAGGCCTTTTCTTAACTGGCTTCATGTCAGGTTTTAAGGTAATCTTCATCAGCCCTAAATCGACAATGATTCCTTTTAAGTCTGTGATCTTGGTCGGGAATAAGTCCTGGTACTCACGGAGTAACTCAACGACCTTATCCACCATCGCGTCATCCTAGTAGTTGTCGAGAATTGCATACCTAGGTTCGGCTTTCATACCAATGTTCACCTGCTTTGTCTTTACTGGTGTGGTTATGTCAGGGTCTTCAATCAATGGCCCTTGGACCTCACAATAGCCTTAAGTTTCTAGAATGTGAACTTTCCATGGATATTTGTTGTCTTCTTCAGTATTCACATTGTAACAATCTAACGTGCAGCTTAGCTGGGTTGACCGTTCAGGCTGAAGCACCTCCATTGGCTCCTAGGGTATTTTAAAGATAGCTGATTTTACTACTTGTAGCACATCATCAACAGTATCCCACCAACGATCCTCAAGCATGAAGGTTAATAGGAATCCTTTGGTCAAGATATCCCATTCATTCGTTCCATGGCAGAGCTCCATCTCTATATACCAGTTCATGGGTATAATATCTAGGGTATGATAGAATAGGTGCACCCACTCAAGTTGCGCCTCTTCCCCATAGACCTTTGTCCATTTTGCAAGGCGTGTGTGTGGATCATCCCTTCCGTCATATTTTTCTTTTAATCACATTTGAGGCTTCCTAAACTAGATGCACATCATCCTCCTGCATTCGTGCCAGTCCTCAAAACTTATTTGGTGTGTACCTCACCACCTTGCGGGTGTAGCATGCAATACCAATTTCAAAGCTTCGAAACATTGTTGTTTTGGCACCTCACTTTCAAATATATTCAGGAAGTCATCCACCTCACTTAACCCATCATACATAGGCATATCCCTTACCTCCATCGGTACGTAGTGAAACGATCTCATCATCATGTTACAGTTCAGTTTGGTTACCTCGTGTAACCAGTTCTACCATCATTCTATTTCCTAGTCCGAATCCGATGTGCAGGAGCTTTCACGCTCCCATGCGATTCATCCATCCATGGTCAGATTCACCCATTCTTTTTCTTGCATGGTTAACTTGTAGATGCAATCCAAGTTATCGTCACTGTCATAGTCATGCACCGGCTTCATGTATCGCAATCCCTTTGCAGGGCCCAAAGGTAAAATTACACGCAAATACCTTTTCTCAAAAATCATCTTGTGTTTCTTCAGATTTATCACCCCATTCATGTCAGTGGCCCAATCCATTCCTAATAGCACAGAGTAGGGACTACTATCACCAACAATCTCTATCACTTCGAAATCTGCTAGCATGTTGCTCCTTCAATATCCAATGTGATTCTTTGCAATCTCCCCATAGGTAGGATCTTTTTCTGGTTCTCCATTCACAGTTGGATAGGAGACCATTGCAGCACAGGCCTTCCCATGCACTCCCATGTCTACTTCAGTAGGAAGTTCATGTCTGACCCTAGATCCAGAATCACTTGGCCCATCTCATATTCTCCAATTTGTGCAGTCAATCTCATCTCCCTTCTCGTTCACATCGTGTGCTTTCTAAGCTTCTAGACTACGTGCAGTTCTCTTGGCATAATCATAGCACATCTATTTGAGTTCCTACAACTCCTTTACAACCTTGCTATCACACAACAACTTCATGCATGTTTCCAAGAACATGGTGAGTATCGATGGGTTCATTTCTAGCTCTGGTGTGTCTTTACTTCTTGAAGTGGGGGCATTAGTGAAGCTATTTTTGGCTTCCATGATGGTTTCCTTAGCATGCTCCAAATCAAACTCTGGTTCCTTTTTTGGAGCATTTCAAACCCAAGTACTTTGTTTAAGCCACTTGCCTTTGTCATCTCCTATCATAATTCCACTTCAGAGCACAATATTCACATTGGAGTCTTCCTCGTGCAGCTCAGACCTCATTATTTGCAAGTTCTGAGTTGGGGGAGGTTGGAGTGCTCCTTTATTGCACAACCTCGCTATCACTGTGGGACAATCCTCTATCTCATGATCAAATAATGTACAATACAAGCATGATGGTCTTGTTGGATTCATACAATCACTGGCATAATGTTCTGGCCCTTCGCAATTGTAACATATCAGTTGTCTGCGACCTCTCCCAGGTCCTCCTCCACCTTGGCCTCATCCGCGTTCCTGAAATCTGGTTCGCACCATCCCTACATTCTGGTAAAAGTCCTTCATTTTGGCCCGAACCATGTAGGTAGGAGTCCAATCCATCATTAGTTCATAACTTCTACAGGTATGCTCATCATGTCCCACTGATGTACAAAAATTATAGAATAACTGTTGTGAATTCTGCGTGTACTTTTGTAATAAATAGTAATTATTTGTAGCATGCTTTCCTCCTATTTGACAAATTGCACACCATAATGCAGGTGTCACGCTCAATCCTCCTTATTTCTTCGGTCTTAGTGGCATTGGTCCTCCTCCCATGAGGTAATTCACGAACACCGAGCAGTGGTCCTTGTCATTTCCCTGACCCTTACACTTTATGCACCATACCTTGTCACGCACTTTTGGGTGAGCCATCCTGTCTTGTTTCAAACTCTGCATATCAAGGCACAAGATTTTCAATTGTGCATGGATCTGCTGAACTCCCAGATTGGGATCCTGTATCAAGGTCTCATGTAGTCTCATTGCAATCTCCAAGGCCTCTACCTGAGTTGTTAGCCTCTATTGTGACAGAGCATTTCTTAAATACAGTGTTAACGATGCTACAAACCATTCGCGGTGTTGTCCATCAGTCAACATCATGTTACATTCACAAATTATGCACTTCAGTCTCTGATCAAACTCCCAAGGGGTCTCACCTGATAGCATTGTGATTTCCTTGAACCCAGTGATCTATTGCGCCTCTGACTTCAGCATGCTAAATTCTTTGTTTATTATAGTTTGAATATCTACAATCCCCGCATTGGGATTGTCATTGGAGTGCTTAATGTACCAGGTCAGTGTGTGATCCTGCAGAGCACTGACCAACGTTGCTTTCTTTATATTGTCATCCGTGACTCCCTGTGCTTCCCATACAGCTTTTATCACAAACCAAAACAAGTTCGGATCTTCATTCCCTACTCCCTTAAACATTGGCAACTTTATCGTTGTCATGCGGAAAGAGTTAATCTTGCGGACAAAACCAACCTCCCTAGAAGCCTAAGACTTTCTAGTGACAAACAAGACAATTAAGAGCAATCCTTCTCTAAACATGTATTATCATATGAGAAACAATGTTTTCGATCCTACTATAGTCCAACGCTGTTGTTTTAGTCTCCTCGTCGATCCAGATGAGCTCCTCCTTCACTTCGAACCTGCATACACTAACAATCATCGATTACATAGCACCTGAATATCTCATAAAACAAAACATATTCAACATATAGACCAAGGAGTATATGAAACAATTCATTAATAAAAAATCATTGAGAAGAATGGACTTATTTGTATTAATAGGAAACAAAAGAAACCATTACAACCTTCGCCTTGGTGTTGTGCAAGTTCCTCCCACAACCTGAGTTTTCCTCTACTTTGACAAGCTCACCCACTTCCAAATGAAACAAGAATGGATGGTAATCTCTCATCACAAGCTTCTACAAGGAAGTCCTAATTCCAGCAGCATCTACCCTTTGGAATGTTCAGCTTTCAACTTCCCCTCCTCTGGCCCAATGCCTATATTTATAAGGTTCTAGAGGAAGTTATTCAGGTCCAACATCAATGGGATACTCCCTCTTTTGGATGGGGTATCTCCTCTCTTGATGGGATAAGTTCCTCTATCATAGGGATACATGAACCATCTGGAGGCGCTCAATACACATCAAACAAGCTTCTAGAATGCTCTAGAAATGACCACAAGTAACTTTTTTAAGATGAAAATTGTGCCTTTTGACCTTTACAGGAGTACGCACCCATCCCTTGACATACAGAGCGTACAAGTACGCAGGTATAATGAACTTGGGATACGTACACGCAGGTAAGGTAGAGAGTACCTGTGTACCCAGAGATAAACATGTTTTTTGATGACTTTGTCTCTTTCTTGAAGTTTGACATGGAGAGCAGAGGTATAAGGCTTGCCAAGGAGGATAATATGACTGTTGATGGAGCCATATTAACTACAGATAGTCATGGTGACAAATTTCAGTGTAACAGATTTCCCCCTAAAGTGTGAAGCCTGTAATAGATAAGGGTTTTATATCATCTAGGAAGGGTGAAGTACTTTATCATTTCAAGGATTATCTTGTGGAGAGCCCAGTCAGAACCTGCAATTTTCAACACAAAATACATGTATTATATCATCGCTGAGGTAGGCATTCCCATACTCAGATCAAAACTTTAACTAACATACTAACTACTCTGATACAGGAATGATTTCATAATACATCATAATCATAGACTCGTGTAGACACAGTATGGACGCAGCCATCTGCTTATAATTGGTCTATAATATAATGAATACAAAACTCCTCGCAGCCTAGATGGTGGAAACTAGATCCAGGGTCTTCATCTCTACTTCTCGAATCGGTACGATTCTAGCCATGTGAATAAATGAGTCGATGTCGAACATTGTAGAAACCACTTGATTACCAGTCAATGATGTAAACTGTTAACAAGTGTGAGAGAGATCACTAGTGATGTCAATGGTTCTCAAAGTACCCAGCACAATCCATGAGATGTGAATGAATGAGTTGATGTCGAACATTTCATGGAATCCTTCGATCGCAAGTCAATGATGAAAACTGACGTTGAAGGCGAGAAACCTACCATTGATGCATGTAGACTTCAAGGCACTGACGATTTCTAAGTCAACTCTCTAGATAATGTGCTAATGTCGATAGAAAGCGACCCGTCACAGGAAAGCCTACAACACGAAATCATAGTTCAAGTTGAAGAAATGATGTTGTAAGGACTGACTCAAGGATGATAAAATGGATGATAGGTATTTTGTAGTTGAATGTTTTGTTTACATACCTCTTGAACACATAACGACACAACAGATGGCTCAGTGACGAATGACTCAAAGTTAATCCCCGGAACCCGGTTGAAGAATTTCAATGTGGTTTGATCAACTGTGAGACAAAGGATTTCTCAACCCAGGTGAATAAATAGTGTCGTGTTCAAGAGTGGTAGTAAGGCTTTTCTGAGACAAAAGGATATCAAATAGGCTCATTCTTCTCTCTTTTTCCCCCACCATTTCTAGCAAGTACCTCTTTATTTTTTGCAAGCTTGAGGAGGATAACATATGCTTGATTATAAGCTCATCCTTCGGATGAGTCCAACTTAGTTTTGATTCGAACCTTAAGAAGGAGTGGTCCGTTCTTGTTTGTAATTGAACATGTCCTTTACTGTGAAATTTAACGAGTCCAGTATAGGAGAAACTCGAAGTTTTTCAATTTTAGAGAGTCTGAAAAACTTAAGAAGACTACAGATTGGACTTTTTCGTAAATTTGTGTCTAAGCCCGAAAAAGTATAAATAATACCTAGGAGAACCGCTTGATCTTGCGACCAAGGATATTTTCATAGTTAGTGTCTTTGACCTGAAAAGTAAAAAGCGATCAAGGACACGTCGTTTTATTTCCAGTATCGAAATTGAAACGACAAAAATCCGGCAATCTTTTCCTGTTTT
>APFE030733724.1:156779-202194 GCA_000404065.3 Pinus taeda
TACAAGGAAGTCCTAATTCCAGCAGCATCTACCCTTTGGAATATTCAGCTTTCAACCTCTCTCCTTCTGGCCCAATGCGTGTATTTATAGTGCTCTAGAGGAAGTTAATCAGGTCCACCATCAATGGGATAAGCCCCTCTTTGGATGGGGTAGCTCCCCTCTTGATGGGATAACTTCCTCTATCATAGGGATACATGAACCATCTGGAGGTGCTCAATACACGTCAAACAAGCTTCTAGAATGCTCTAGAAATGACCACAAGTAACTTTTTTAAGATGAAACTCGCACCTTTTGACCTTTACAGGAGTACGCACCCATCCCTTGACATACAGAGCGTAAAAGTACGCAGGTATAATGAAATTGGGATGCGTACACATAGGTAAGGTAGAGAGAACCTGCGTACCCAGAGATAAACATATTTTTTGATGAATTTCTCTCTTTCTTGAAGTTTGACATGGAGAGCAGACGTATAAGGCTTGCCAAGGAGGATAATATGACTGTTGATGGAGCCATATTAACTACATATATTCATGGTAACAAATTTCAGTGTAACAATCGTGCTCACCATATTGATTCATTGTGATCGTGAAGGTGGTATGAGTGAAGATGGTGGTGAAGATGGTGAAACTGGCGGCGGTGGGTGGGGGTGGTATGCGTAGAATCCTCTACCTTATCAAATTGATCACACTTCTTGGTGAGACCTTTGCGAGCTCTTCATTTCCCCCTCATGGAGGTGAAATCAAGGGGCCAGTTTCTAGTTCTGTACTACCTTCATTTCTATAGATTCTCCCACTTCACATAGCCCCAAACATCAATTTATTCTTATAACCCATTTTTCACACTATATCATTTTAATCCAAGTGTTCAAAGATTTAACGTACTTACCTCGCAGCCCTTTGAAGAAGCGTCGTTCTGCCCCACTATAGTTGATTGAAGTATCTACCATGAACTCGGTGATGAATCCTCCTATAATTCAATTGAGCCAGTGATCAACAAAACTTGCGATCTTATCCCCTGATGCTTCCAATCTGTGCACCAATTCTGGGATCGACTCGATAGGTATGTCAAGCTTATACCTTCCTTGGCTATCTTCTAGCTTCACGCTCCACTCATATAGCTCAGTAGGGAAAGATGCGAAGAAAATTTCATGCATCTCTGTGTATAAGTAGCAGTCTAACCACTCTTCCTTTGATAGTCACAGATTCCAGTTTTCTTGCACCGCGAACCCGTGAATATTTCTATCCAACCAATCTTCAATTCCTTTATTTGTTGGATTCTAGTGATACGACATCAGACATCTCTATGTAGATCTTGGTCCCAGAAACAGAATCATTTGTTGGATTGTTGGGGCCTGACCTAGGTTCAGAGTTAATTAGCCAAACAAATCCCTGTACTACTGGCCCTTTTGGCAATAGTCCACGAAGTTTGGCTTGAGGTCTCACCCGAAGTAGTATGGACGGGTGCTAGAACTAGGTTTCCACACCCTTGAGATGTCTGAGGGTTTGATTTGGTCCAACTGCTCGTCGCTGCATGCAGGTTGCTTCGATCACATCCCTAGCCTTCGTTCCCTGATATACTTGCCTTTACGTAGCCCTAACCAAGGGTTGTGGGGATTCTGCACTGCTGGAGTAGCTGCTTTGCACTATTTCCCTAAGTTACACTTGAGATCTTACCTATCTTCCTTCACCAGTTAGTTATCTTCACGTAAATAGAAGCCTTGTGTTATATTTATTTATAAATCACACACATATAAGTTCACGCAACAAATAAATAGTGCACTTGCAATTTATACCCAATAATACATTAAACAGGAAAAGATACACAAAAATATGGTAAAATTCTCTCTATTAATTCTTCCAATGGTTACAGACTCGACCTACCCTACGCACTCAGCTACAGGGGTCCGCACACTCAGCTGTGGACTACTAGGCCTCTGTGCACTCAGTTGGAGAGTCTTCTCCTACTCTACGACCCAAAGACACACTTTACACTTCGACTCAATCTATTAGGCTCATCATGCTTCTCTTCTTTCTATTAGCTATGTGTTATCTTCTACACTTAGAGCCTCACTCTATTTATATAATCCCATCGTCCGTGGACCATGGGTAGGTCTATCAAGCCGACATTACATTACAAAAACAAGGGCAGACAACCCTGTGACTCTATTATGACTTTTTGCTCTGCATCCACAATTTGTGGAGCGTTTACAAAGGACTTGGCCAAAAATTGGGATTTAATCTCCAAAACATCCCTTGTGGGGATTCCATGCCCAACATCTGGGAAGGAGGAATTAAAAGGGGTGACTTGTTTAGGGCATGTAGCAACTGATGAGGATAGTTCTTTTACTATGTCAACCTCATTAAAAAATGAAACAACTCTCATGAGGATAGTTCCTTGTCATGTGTCCACCTTGTTAAAAAATGAAACCAAGTATATGAGGATAGCTCCTGGTCTTATGTCAACCTTGTTAAAAAATGAAACAAAGGGTATGAGCATAGTTCCTTGTCTTCTGTCAAGCTCATAAAAAATGAAACAAGCTCCCTTGGTGAAAAGTTTCAATTTGAGTCTTTGATTAGATCTCGTAAAATCATAGTCGAGCCTTTCACTTGATCTCATAAATGAATCTTCATTCCTTCCACCTGATAGCCACGAGTAGTCTACTTAGGTTAATGTAATGAAGCTTGGGGGGCATGCACCTAGTGGTAAATTTAAGATTCCCTGTAGGTTACGTGAATGGAATCACCCATTCACCTTTGTCCTTATCTAGGTGAAGCCAAAAATGTGTTGGATAACCATCCTGCTTCAATGAAGCAACTTCCGTTTGGTTACAGGAGACTCTCCCTTTCATCATGTTGGAGGCATGTAAACTAATCTCAAGCATAATTATTCTTTTTAAGCTTGTGTAAAAATGAAACAGAATCCAAGCATAGTTTATCGTTTCAAGCTTGTGTAAACATGAAACTGAATCCAAGCATAGTTCCTTATTGTTTAAGCTTGTGTAAAAATGAACCCATCTCCATTTTAACCCTCGTGATTTCCATTCTATCAACCTTTTCCATCATATGAGCCTTGGTTTTTCTCCTTCCATCATCACTAACTATTTGGATGATCATATGCTTTCACTTGGTCTTTTTTACCCTTTTTTAGGAATAGTTGCAATGAGTGGTCTTATTAGCTAGCCTCTTCACATAAGTCAACATGCTTTGAGAAGTTCCAACATCACCAGAACTAGTTGCTACCCTAGACACCACTCATTCCTCAAAGTGGATTCCTCTTTAAGCTCTTTTTAGACTCTCTAAACATGAAAAGATTGATGAACACTTGTCCTTTTCAGCTCGTTAACAGATTGGAAACGACATCTACTCAGTATAATTTTAACCCTTCTCTGAACTGAGATTGATTATTTACAAAAAAGGAATGTATTGATCGAACATGGTCAATAGGTTCTCTCTCATATTGTTTTATGCTTTCTCAAGCTAGAAAGACAAATTAACGAAAAATAATTTGTGGAGTTTTCTTTTTGTCCCTTTTCAAACTCTCTAAACATGAAAAGGATTGAGTTCTCTTTGTAGTTAAACTCGTTAAAACATCATATAGCGACAAACTTGTCCATCTAGACAAGACCAAGTTTCACATTTTCTAGATTCATTAAAACATCAAATAGTGATGGATTCACCCAAAGGGTGAAATTATACAACAAACATATGTTATCCTCCTCAAGCTTCATAAAAATAAAGAGGCATTGGTTAGAAATGACTGGGGAAAAGGGAAAAATCACTTTATCGTAGCAGGTCACTCTTGAACATGACACTTTCACTTCATCATTGTGACTACCTAGGTTGGGTTATTAGTTTGATGGTTATCACACCATTGGTCTATCATACCATCCATCACTTTGTTTTGGGTCAATGCTACTAATTCATTTTAGTGTCACCAACATTTTCAAGAGAAGTCATTCAGTCAAAATTCATCCTTTGCAATACCATAAACGTTCATTTTCATGACTACCATTCCTAAACCTTGTGTTGTCAACCAAATTCCATCTCAAAAATCACTACACTCATTTCGGGTCGTTGATGTGGGATACATCTAGGCCCTCCTATGACGAGTCACTTCTTGTCGACATCAACACATTATCCAAGACATTGACTTAGAAACACCCTTCCAGTATCGTGAGGCTTGCATGCATCAATGGCAGGTTTCTCGCTTCCGGTGATAGGTTGACATTGATGTCGTTCGATCAAAATACTTTCCATGGTGTTTGAAATAAAATCATCCATTCACACCATGCAGAATGTACTGTAGTACCTTGAGGGTCATTATCATTATCGGTGATTTCTCCCGCATCCATTAACAACTTACATCATTCGCTGGTAATCAGATGGTGTCTTCCCATGTTTGAATTTAGATCACATATTTACATGGTTAGACTCATACTTGAGAAAATGATTGAACTAGATAAAAGACCCCAGATCTAGTTTCATCTATCCGGGCTATGATTTTAGGAGTACTAAATCATATGTACAATGGCTTTACATGGATAGTCATTCCAATCATGAGTCTATATCTATAGACGACTATTTATGTACATGTAATGAAAGTTTTGAAGCTGAGCATGGCTATGCCTTCCCTCAGCAATTCATGTAAAATAAAATATCATGATATATGCATTGTAATTGGTGCAGCTCACCTTCCACCTCGATTGTTGGGCATGGAATCCCCCCAAGGCATGTTTTGGGGCTTAAAAGCCCAAGTTTTGGCTAAATCCTTTGTAAAATCTCTGCACATTGTGGGTGCGGAGCACGAAGTCATAATAGAGTCACATGACTATCTGCCCTTGTTTTTGTAATGTAATGTCAGCTTGATAGACCTACCCATGGTCCGAGGACCATGGGATTGTATAAATAGAGTGAGGCTCTAAGTGTAGAAGATAACACATAGCTAATAGAAAGAAAAGAAGCATGAAGAGTCTAAGAGATTGAGTCGAAGTGTAAAGTGTGTTTCTCGGTCGTAGAGTAGGTGAAGGCTCTGCAACTGAGTGAGAAGAGGCCTAGTAGTCCATAGCTGAGTGCACAGACCCATGCACCAGGGCAACTCGAGTCTTTAACCATTGGAATAATTAATAAAGAGAATTTTACCATATTTTTGTGTATCTTTTCCTCTCTAATGTATTATTGGGTATAAATTGCAAGTTTACTGTTTATTTGTTGTGTGAACTTATATGTGTGTGTTGTATAAATAAATATAACACAAGGCTTATATTTACGTGAAGATAACTAACTCGTGAAGGAAGATAGGTAAGATCTAAGGTGCAACTTAGGGAAATAGTGTAGAGCACTGCTCCAGCAGCACGGAAGCCCCATAGCCCCTGGTTAGGGCTACATGAAGGCAAGTATATCAAGACGTGAAGGCCAGGGAAATGCGCGAAGAAGCCTGTGCGTAGGGATGAGCATTTGGACTGAATCAAACCCTCAAAAATCTCAAGGGTGTAGAAACCTGGCTCTAGTCCACCCCCATACTACTTCGAGTGAGACCTTAGTCCATGCTCCGCAAACTGTTGCCGAAAGGGCAAGTAGTACAAGGATCTTTTTGGTTAATTAACTTTGAACCTGGGCTAGGACCCAACAAGCCAACAAATGGTTCCATTACCAAGATCAGGATCTACATAGAGATGTCTGATGTCGTATCACTAGAGTGCAACAAATAAAGGAATTAAAGATTGGTTGGATAGAAAGATTCACGAATTCATGGCGCAGTAAAACAGGAACCCATGACTATCAAAGGAAGTGTGGTTATACTACCAATTATACACAGAGATCCACGAAATTTTCTTTGCATCTTTCCCTACTGAGCTATACGAGTGGATCGTGAAGCTAGCAGGTAGCCAATGAATGTGTAAGATCGTATACATTGTTGATCACTGGCTCGATCGAATTATAGGAGGATTCATCACTGATTTCGTAGTAGATACTGCAATCAGCTATAATGAGGCAGAACGACACTTCCTCAAAGGACCGCGAGGCAAGTACATTAAATCTTTGAACACTTGGATTATAATTCTACCATGTGAAAAGTGGGTTATGCGAATAAATTGATGTTTCAAGTTATTCAAAGTGGGAGAATCTACATAAATGAAGGTAATACAGAACTAGAAACTAGCCCCTTGATTTCACATCTGCGAGGGGGAGAGGAAGAACTCGCGAAGGTCTCACCAAGAAGTGCGATCAATTTGATAAGGTAGAGGATTCTATGCATACCACCCCCACCCACATCACCACCAGTTTCACCGTCTTCACCCCCATCTTCACCCATAACACCTCTACCACCACCACGAATCAATATGGTGAGTGCAATAAAGTTGCCACTATTCAAGGGAGTAGGGAATGAAGATCCAAACCAGTTTTGGTTCGTGATAAAATTTGTATGGGAAGCGAAGGGAGTCATGGATGTCAGTATAAAGAAAGTGACATTGGTTAGTGCTCTGTTGGATCGCACACTGACCTACTTCATTAAGCATTCCAATGACAATCCAAATGCGGGGATCGTACATATTAAAACTGAGCCAAACAAAGAATTTAGCAGGCCAAAGTCAGAGGCACAGTCAATCATTGGGTTCAAGGAAATCACAATGCTACCAGGCAAGACCCCTTAGGAGTTGGATGAGAGACTGAAGTGCACAATTCACGAAGCTAACATTGCATTGACAGATGGACAACACCGCGAATGGTTTGTAGCATCGTTAACACTGCATTTAAGGAACGCGTTGTCACAACAAAGGCTAACAAGTCACGTAGAGGCCTTGGAGATCATGATGAGACTACATGAGACCTCGATATCGGATCCTAACATGGGATTTCAGCAGATGCACATGCAATTTAAAACATTGCGCCTTGAGATGCAAAGTTTGAAATAAGACAGGACGGCTCACCCAGAAGTGTCTGACGAGGTATGGTGCATAAAGTGCAAGGGTCAAGGACATGACAAGGACCACTTCACGGTGTTCATGAATTACCTCATGGGAGGAGGACCAATGCCACTGAGACTAGAGGCACAAGTAGGATTGAGCACAATGCCTACATTATGGTGTGCAATTTATCAGATAGGAGGAAAGAATGCTACAAATAACTTCCATTTATTACAAAAGTACATGCACAATTCATAGAAATTATTCTATAATTTTTGTAGATTAGTGGGACATGAGCAGCGCACCTGTAGAAGTTATGAGCTGATGATGGATGAGACTCATACCTACAGAGTTCAGGCTGAAACGTGAGTCCTTGACTAGAATGTAGGAATGGCGCGACCCGTATTTCAGGGGTGCAGATGAGGCCAAGGTGGAGTAGGACTTGGGAGAGGTCGCAGACACCTGATATGTTACAATTGCAGAGGGCCAAGACATTATGCCTACAATTGTACAAATCCAACGCAACCATCATGCTTATATTGTACATTGTTCGATCATGAGATGGAGGATTGTCTCACACTCATAGCAAGGTTGCACGATAAAGGAGCACTCCAACCTCCTCCAACTCAAAACCTATAAATTATGAGGTATAAGCTATGCGACGAAGATCCTAATGTGAATATTGTGCTCTGAAGTGGAATTATGACATGGGATGACAAAGGAAAGATGCATGAAGAAAGTGCTTGGGTTTGGAAGGGCTCCAACAGAGGAACCAAAGTTTGATTTGGAGAGTGCTAAGGAAACCTTCATGGAAGCCAAGAAGAGCTTTGTTGATGCCTCCACTTAAGGAAGTAAAGACAGACAGGAGGCATAAATGGACCCATCGATGCTCACCACATTCCTAGAAACATGCATAAAGCTACTACATGACAGCAAGGTTATAAAGGGGCTACAGGAACTCATAAATAGATGCACTGGGACCACACCAGGACAATCGTGCATAGTCTAGAAGCTCGGAAAGCACATGACATTAACAGGAAGGGAGATGAGATTGACCTCACAGATTGGAGAATATGAGATGGACCAAGTGATTCTAGATCTAGGATCGGACGTGAAAGTCTTGCCAAAGCAGACATGGGAGCACATGGGAAGGCCTACATTGCAATGGTTTCCTATCAAACTACAAATGGTGAACCAGCAAAAGATCCTACCTATGGGGAGATTGCAGGGAATCACAGTGGATATCAAAGGAGCAAGCGTGCTACTAGATTTTGAAGTGATAGAGATTGTTGATAAAAACAATCCCTAGACCATGCTATTAGGAATAGATTGGGCCATTGACATGAATGGGGTGATAAATATAAAGAAGTGCAATATGATTTTTGATAAAAAATATATGCACGTAGTTGTACCTTTGGACACTACAGAAGGATCGCACTACACGGAGCGAGTGTGCGACTACAACAACAACCATGACTTGGACTACAACTATAGGATAACCATGTGAGAGAAATACTGGGTGAATCTGACCATGGATGGAAAAATCTCTTGGGAGCACCAAAGCTCCTACACATTGGATTCATACGAGGAGATATAATGATGGTAGAACCGGTTACACGAGCTAACCATGCTGAACTATAACATCATGACAAGATCGTTGCACTGTGTATCGAAGGAGGTAAGGGATCTACCTACGTATGATGGGTTAAGTGAGGTGGATGACTTCCTAAGCATATTTGAAAGAGAAGTACCAGAACAATAACATTTCGAAGCTTTGAAATGGGTACTACACACTACACCTGCAAGGTGGTGGGGTATGCACCAAAGAAGATTTGACTAGCACGATTGTAGGAGGATGATGCACATGCTATTTGGGAAGTCTCATGTGTGATTAACAGACAAGATTTCTAGACGTAACGGTCTGTGTACCCACCTGTCTAGATGGATACAACCATATGGTACAAAACTTAGGCAGATGAACACAGTCATTGCATTAGGAGACATGGTCAGTAAGCAGGTGTGGGCAAGGTCATGGCACGAACAACCCCTTTGGTTGGAACCACAGGGTATGGAAAGACCAGGTGTGCAAAAGGTTATCCATGTAGAGGCCTTTAACGAAGTATGTGAAGTGTTGAACAAGGTCCACAATGTGCAAAGGAATGATTGGGACCTACACATACCAGCGATTCTATGGGCCGGAATGATTGGGACCTACACATACCAGCGATTCTATGGGCTTATGGGACCGCGTGCAAGAAACTAATGGCGCAGGCACCACCGAGGTTGGAGTATGAAGTGAATGTTGTAATCCCCACAGATCATGAAATGCCTAGTTGCGGAACCTTGGAAGAAGGGATCGCACAACCAAATGAAGAAGAACTTGGGAAAGAAAGGATGCGATTAAGGGAGAAAAGAAATCTAGTGGAAGCAAAATTCAAAAAGCATGAGGATGAGACAAAGAATGATTTTCTCAATAAGAAGACCAGGATGATAAAACAAGTTGCACATGATCACGTTGACATATTTAGGGACTATTGCCGTGAATTGATCAGTTTGATGCCTTGGCTTGGGATGTATATTACTACACGAAGCAACCATGATGGTGCGCTACAAATGATAAAGTACACGACACCACCAATAACAATAAAAAATGGGTTTTTTTTAGGATAAGTGATGGAGGACCGGATGAAACCCTATACAAGTGCTGCAGCCACTTGACTAGCTATGGAAAGTACAATCTTAGCACTCCTTGAAGTTGAAAGGAGGTACAGGACTATAAAATACTCTTCCCAAGAGCTGCGCAATGTTAGAGCTACGCACAGAAGCAAAGAGTCCATGCAAGGGGGGCTACGCTGTCGTGTAGGTTGTCCAGAAAGTGGTTGTTGGAGTCACTATTCACGTTGTGATGCTCGACTTGAGACCAAATGGAGGGGGTGGAAGGCATTTAAGACAATTTATGGGCAAGATTTGGGAAAATCTACCACCAAGAGAGCATTAATGAACCAGATTTGTGGGGAGATATCGAATTCAAATTCAAAAGGTGCTATAAATTATAAAGGGTTGCCCAACAAACAACACTTGGTGATTTACGAATTGAGCTATTGTATACCCTACATAGCCTAAGCATAGCCCTAATTGACCTGTGCAGAATGTTGATTAAGTCCCTAAGTATGCAAATGATAGATTTTTGGTTAGACATGATGGCAACATCTGAGGAAGTTATGGAAATTATAGAGATGACCGTCGAAGAGGCCGCGCAGGCCAAAGCTATTACAACAGGACTGGACGAGATCAGTAGTGCAGTGAGGGACTGCACTAGAATGTTAGAGTAGTCATTTGAGGTCCTCACGAATCTGTAGGAGGACCCAAACATCCAGCACTTAGAGACAGAGGTGCGTGAACTCCAGCAACAGTATGACAACATCAAAGGGACCACACAGACGGTGACACTCACTCAGAGGCTCATGTGGATGCAACAGGGCAAAGCGCTAAAAGAACAAGTGGATGTAGTACGACACAAAGAAGTAGTCCTGAAGGCATGTGTGCAGCCTTGGATCAATGAGGCCTTCACTATCATAGCAACAATTGAAGGCAAGCTCACACAAATGTAGGGGATGTAGGAACAGGTCCAGGGTAGCAGTTCTAACACTGCTGTCTCCTAACAACTCATACAGGAGATCCAGCAGGCAGCCGCTCAATGCATTGCCGACCTTCTAGTGGTTCAAATAGAATTGGAGGGATGCCACCCAAAGATCTCTACGCTAACAGAGTGACTCGAGGGTGAGTCATGATGTTTATGTTAGGGGCCTATTAGGCATGGAGTCTCCCCAAGGCATGTTTCAGGGCTTAAAGGCCAAATTTTTGACCAAGTCCTTTGTAAAAGCTCCACAAATTGTGGGCATAGAGAATGAAGTCATAATAGAGTCATAGGTTTGTCTGCCCTCATTTTTGTAACATAACGTCAGCTTGATAGACCTACCCATGGTCTGCAGACCATGGGATTGTATAAATAGAGCAAGGCTCTAAGTGTAGAAGATAACACATAGCTAATAGAAACAAAATAAGCATGATGAGTCTAAGAGATTGAGTCAAAGTGTAAAGTGTGTCTGTGGGTTGTAGAGTAGGAGAAGGCTTTGAAGTTGAGTGCGCAAAGGCTTAGTAGTCTACAGTTGAGCGCGCAGGGTAGGTCGAATCTGTAACTGTTGGAAGAATTAATAAAGAGAAGTTTACCATATTTCTATGTGCCTTTTCCTGTCTAATGTATTATTGGGTATAAATTACAAGTGTATTGTTTATTTGCTACATGAACTTACATGTTCGTGTTTTATAAATAAATATAACACAAGGCTTCTATTTATGCAAAGATAACTATCTGGTGAAGGACGATAGGTAAGATCTTAGGTGCAACTTAGGGAAATAGTACAAAGCACTTCTCCAATAGCGTAGAAGCCCCACAGCTCATGGTCAGGCCTGTGCAAAGACTAGGGAAGTGTGCAAAGAAACTTGCGCGTAGCGATGAGTAGTTGGAGCGAATCAAATCCTCAAACATCTCAAGGGTGCAAAAACCTAGTTCTAGCACCACCCCATACTACATCGGGTGAGACCTAAGTGCGTGCTCCATGGACTGTTTCCTAAAGGGCCAGTAGTACAGGGTCTTGTTTGGCTAATTAACTCTGAACCTGGGTCAGGCCCCAACAAGCCAACATCGATATGTCCTCATCACATCGTAAATCATTTTATTCGACATTAGCATTTTTCCAACTTCATGCTTTAGGGGGTAACTGTTACAGATCCATTTGGGCACATCAATACCATCATCTAGATCAACGTTTTGGGGTTCATTGAACCCTAATATCAGTTGCTACATGCCCTAAACAAATCACCCTTTTGAATGCCTCCTTCCTAAACAATTCATGACTTGAAGACATCAAAAAATAGCCTCTACAGGAACCAGCATAGGTAGGCCCATGTAAGGGTGTGCTACAGAGTAGTTAAGTCCATGCCAGGGTTCTCTACAGAGCACTTAGGCTTCTTTTCACATGTGCTGGGTGAGATTGAGAAAAATTCACATAGGGTTTGGGGAATATTCTTATCTTTTGGAGTCATCTAGAAGGTTCCCTCGCTTATCAACTTCTATGAGCTCGAAAATAGATGAGGAATGAGTTAAGGTGCATCCTATCCTCACATCACTTCCTCCATGGAATTAATTCTAAGTATGGAAGGCCATTCAATGCCACCATTTCTGACAAAACCTCCTTCATCTTCCTATAAATTGACCACTCATCTAAGTGATCAGGGGCTAGATTATGTTGAAGTATAAGGAGATAATGTTGCTATGAGATTTGGCTTTGAAGAAAGTATTGTAATGCCACAAGTTTGTCATGCTTTTGCTATGATGTGGATGGGATCCAAGCTAGAGGAATGGCTATGAATCAAATGCCAATGGTTGTAATTCCTTCTTCTATTCAATAAAGTGTTTGAACCATTATCCCATATGTTTGTATTGTTTTATAATGCTTATATGTGTGAATTGTATCTGATTCCTTTCACTTATATTCAATAGGCCTTTTTATTTGATCGATTCTTTGTTTTCTATTGTGTTTATAGGTACTTATCAAGTGTATTAAGTACAAGAAAGAGCGATGGGATCGATACAAGGGAGACGAGAGGAAACTGGAACTACAAGTAGGTCTTCTAATATTATCATCTTATCTATTGCTTATAGGAAAAGACTAAAACACTTTAAACTATTGTTCTAGATATGGCTACTTATCTAGGGAATTAGTATTTATCTGTAGATATTGAATTCTCCAAAACAAATTCATGCATATCAAACTTTGTGAGGCTTGATGGATGGTTTCTCATCAGATGTTGCATTGAAAGTGATTGTTGCTTGGTTTCCCCTCTTCTGAATTTTCTTCTTCTTCTTCTTCTTCTTCCCTTTCTTCTTCTTCTTCCTATCCACTTAGTTACTAGTACCAATACTTTCACTAGGTGAAGGGGAAGAAGGGGAGGGAGAAAAAACCAAGGAAGAAGGCAAAGGGTCAGCTTTAGGAATCAACTGGAGGTTGATTTTGTCCAGTTGGAGATGTACTCAATTGTAGAAAAATCATGACATTTTGAACCACGGAGGTTGAAAACAACCATATTGGCAAGCCAATGGTAAATCCTAGAAGGGACAATGTAGCCATATAAGGAGCACCAATATTTCTGGAAGCATGAAAAGTACTAGGATTCCCATCAAAAGGAATTCCTTGATGGGTGGACTCTAGATTTGTCGCCATATGTTTTAACCTAAGATCAACTAAGGAGTGAGCATGGAGGATTTTATACATGGTCAATTAATTTTATTTTAATCAAAGTAACATAACAAAGAAAAGAAGGATAATCTAGGCCAAAAGTTTACTAAGCAATTGTGAATTGCAGAATACCTCCCAGTGAACTGAGAAGTATGGCCAGGAAATCTCCCCAAATGGTGTGTTTAGTGTATCACAGTGTACAAGAAAGCTGAATCAGTTACCTAAGGATGGATAGCAAACTAGTGTTTTCCTCCCATATATACCCGAAAGTATGTGGAGACCTAATCTGTGTAAGCATTGTCTAATGAAAAACTGCACAGTGAGAGCATTCGTGTATACTTTACGTATTGTAACACTGCCCTATATACCTAAAGGTACGTGGAAAAGCTACGATATACTAACGTACATGGAATGAGGCATCACACTCGGGATGTATTGCAGGCAAGTTAGTGACAACGACTTTTTTTTACGACGCTGAAACATGTCTCTAGCCTAGAACCACTAAATGTTTTTCGTTAGGTGACAATGCTCCATTAGGTAAATTTAGATAAATTTTAAGTTGATATTCTTTATAATTTTCCTTTCAAGGTTCACCACGTGATGTATGTTTTCAATTCCTAAAGTGAAACTAATATGATAAGAATTATTTTCATTCAATTGAACAATGAAAACCTTAGCTAGTAAGGATAGAGCAATCAGATCTTTGACAAAGAGAAAAGAGCACATCTAATGCAATTTCCCTAGCTATTTATTTCAACCATTCACAAACTACAATATGAATGATACAAGATTTTCATTTTAAATCCCTCAATGTTGTGATGAACAAAAGGAAATATGCACATACAATCAATCAATCTTTCATAAGAATGAAGACTTTTACAACAATTATGTTTCAAAGGAAAGGAAGATTTTACGACACTTTATTTCGAACGAAGATTAATCAACTATATTCTAACTTTGAATATAGATCAATAATGACAAAGAAAGCATTAAAGAAACATTAATTAATCAAATCAAAGTATGCTAGACAAAGAGATAGAAACTTGTTCTCTGAGACATAACATTCATTGATCAATCAGAAAACAAACAAACAGAGAAAAGTTGAGAAAAACACATTCCAAAGGTGGGAAACTAACCCCTAGGAGGATCAACGCATCCCTAAATGGGAGTGTGCTTCAGAGCACTGTCTCTAATCCAGGGGTGCTCTGCATCATACTGTGTCCCTCACAAGCCTGCACTCGTGATAGTGAACCATTTCAAGAGGCAATTTGACACAGTTTTGACCAATTTTTCAATGCAAAGAGCTGAATTACAATCTATGAAAAAAATTTAGGTCTACAAGGATGTCCTCGGAGGTGAGTAAGATATTAGGAAAGCAGATCTTCCCTAGTAGATTTACCAATTTGTTTTGGAGAATTTGGTATCTACAGATAAATACTAATTCCCTAGATAAGTAGTCATATCTAGAACAATGGTTTAAAATGTTTTAGTCTTTTCCTTCAAGTAATAGATAAGATGAGAAGATGAGAAGACCTACTTGTAGTTCTACTTTCCTCTCATCTCCTTCTTATTTCTTCCATCACTCCTTCCCGTACTTAATACACTTGAGAAGTACCTATAAACACAACATAAAACAAAGAATTGATCAAAGAAAAAGATCTATTGAATATAAGTGAAAGGAATCATATACAATTCACACATATAAGCATTATAAAACAATACAAACATATGGGAGAAATGTTCAAACACTTTATTGAATAAAAGAAGGAATTACAACCATTGGTATCTAATTCATAGCCATTCCTCCTGCTTGGATCCCATCCACATCACATTAAAAGCATGACAAACTTGTAGCATTACAATACTTTCTTCAAAGCTAAATCTCATAACAACATTATCTCCTTACAATTCAACATAATCCAGCCCCTGATCACTTAGATGAGTGGTCAATTTATAGGAATATGAAGGAGGTTTTGTCATAAATGGTGGCATTGAATGGCCTTCCATACTTATAATTAGTTCCACAGAGGAAGGGATGAGAAGATAGGATGCACCTTAACTAATTCCTCATCAATTTTTGAGCTCATAAGAGTTGATAAGTGAGGGAACCTTCTAGATGACTCCAAAATATAAGAATATTCCCCAAACCCTATGTGAATTTCACTCAATATTGGCCAACGCAGGTGAAAAAAGCTTAAGTGCTCTATAGAGTATCCTGGAGTGGACTTAACTTCTCTGCAGTGCACCCTTACATGGGCCTAACTGTGCTAGTCCCCCTAGAGGCTATTTTTGGATGTCTTCAAGTCCTAACACTTTCTCAGAAGGAGGAATTCAAAGGGGTGACTTGTTTAGGGCATTTAGCAACTGAAAGTAGGGTTTGATGAGCCCTAAAACACTTATTTGAATGATGGGATTGCTGTGCCCAAATTTATCAGTAACAAATACCTATGTTTGAATAGGCATAGCATCACCGAAATAGGTTTTCCCATTCTTCGACAAGCATCATAGTTGGAAATAAACTTCTTGGCATCCTTAAAAAGAGTGGGTCATTTGTATCTTGCATGCAACACATGGCAATGTTTCGTTTTATTTGCAAAATCCCACCTGAATTGTTCAGTATGACAAGCTTTGAAGACATCATCTCACACACACATCTCCTCATGATTATATTTGGTTCATTGTGGTACAAGTCTCCTTCTATCCATGAATAATTAGCGCTCAACTAAACAATGTTATGTTTTTCCTTGGCAGATAAGTTTTGTGGAACTTTCCTTACACCAAGTAATTGGCCACATCAACAAACCAGGGAGTATATATAGAAATGGAAAATAGATTCTCATTAGGAAAATCATCTAGAATTGTGGCGGTGTCCTACGAAATTTTCATTGTAGACAAAAGTCTGTAACTTAATTGTCTCGTTGACTTGTTAATCACAACAATATTAAATGCCTAATGCATAAGTAACCATAGAGTAATTCTACCATTTGTAATAGGTGTGTTCATGAGAAATATAATAGTTCAATGATCAATATGACCAAAATTTTTGTAACCAATAATATAAGGCATGAATTTGTTGATAATATGAAGTATTGCTAACAATTACTTTTCAGTGATGATGTAATCAAGTTATGCATGTGAGATATTTTTTCTAATAAAATAAATAACATAAGGAATATGATTCTCCCTTTGTCCTAACTAGAAATATATTCACATATTTTCGTAAGACGAGGTACCTTAAGAGAAAATCAACTTTCTCATTCCTTGTTACCCTGTCGACTGCCTCATTTTTGAAAATGTGTACTGTGAGCATCATACATCCCTTCCTATAACTATTTTTAGCTTGCATGGCAGTGATCAACCTTACTGATATGTGATTTTTCTTTCCTTGAAATAACCTCTTTGTCCCTTTATCATCTAAGCATTATATTTCTTTCTCATAGAAATCCACCTTGGTCTAGTGCACATATAACCAATCCATGCCAAACAATATTCCATACCCACCTAATCACCTCACATTCAAGTGAGTTTTTGTGGTCATTCCATTGAGTTCCAATGCACATGAATTCACCCATTAGCTTATCCTTCTCATTGTCCTTATTTCCAATTGAACCATCCATGGTTCTCGGTGCAGTTCCTTGTCCAATTTGCACTTTTCGACAAGTTTTGGGTTGACATGGCTATAATTAGAAAAATTATCAATCAAAATAGAAATAGCTTGCTCTTGTAGCTTACCTTCCATCTCAATGATGGATTCCTGGTGATTTGCTTGGTGGTTGTCCACTGCTGTGTAAACCCTTGGCATACTCTGGGCTACTTTTCCCACTGTGATTTTCTCTTGAGCACTGTTGATTTTGGGTCCAACCTCTTACTGATTGGGGAAATCCATTCTCCTCTAGTTCACACCACAAGTCCAATGCTTGAGTGGTTCGTGAAATTTGATCTTGGGTTGTGCTGATGCTAGTTATTGCACATTCCCCTTAACAAAATTATTGGACATCTATGGAGATTTTATTTTTCTGAGTTGATTGTTTCTTCTCTTTTTCTTCTAGCTTTTTCTTGGACCAAATCAAATTTCACCTAACAGTGATTTTGTCTACCGAGTTACTCTTAGTCTCAAGCATATACGCTAACTTCTTAAATGCATCCTTCAAAGTCTAGGGTTCCAACAATTCAACCTTATCTCTGAATACCATATACAATGATGAAACTCTCAATTTTTACCTTCTCATCCTTGAGATATGGGATGTATCTCAATAGCCCTAAAAACTTGGTGACATATTCATCACTAGTCATCCATCCCATTCCGAGTTCATAAAATTCCTTTGGATTATTGTTGTTGTAGCATTTAGATAGGTATTGTGCCCTGTCAATATTCTTAAACTCTTCCCATGTTAGGTCTTTCTCAGTGATGGCTCTAGTATTCTTCAAGTATCCTCACCAGATATCGACTTTTCCTTTTTAAACTGTAAGAGGAAACTTTAGATTTGATATTATCAGAGCAGTCATGTATTCTAAAGAACTTCTTCATCCCTAGTAACCATGCTTCTACGTCCTCTACCTTATTCACATCCCCATGGAATGTGGGTGGCTTTCCCTTTCTAAATTCTTTAGGCATAGGCACCCTCTCCTGGCTCCCTTAGCAATGGTTTTGGTGATAGTGGTCACATCTTTGGACAGTAGATCTAGACAGGTTACTGGAGTGAGGTACCTATATTATAACCCTTCCCTTTAGTCTACTTAAGGGTTCTCCTCCTAGCACAATGTCCTCACTGCCTTTCTTAGGTGTCTTTTGGGATCTGCTCCCATCTACCCCACTGGTATTTTATTTTGACTCTTGAGGGCTTATCATTTCTCTACGATTGGTCATAATTTTAGATTTCCTTTGCCTTTTTCAATTCGATAGACTTTGTAGGATGACCACGTTAATCTCATCCTACCTCTCTTGGGCTCTTACTAGGCTCTCATTATCAACATTGAATATTTTCATCTCATCTCGAAGGATTCTTAGAGTGTCCATCCAATCTAGGGATTAATTTCCTCCCCCTTACCCAATTGATATCTCATCACCATTGGTTATGACTCCATAACTTCCATGCTAAAACTAATCTAAACTATATTCAATCATTTGGTTCTCATCATTCTACCTTTTCTATGTTATGATGGTGGTGATGTGGTTTCAATCAAATGCATTGTTACACACTTTAAAACAAGATTTGAAACATAAATTAGGATCATGAGTTTGTTTCCCCATAGTATCATGGGGTTCTTGTGAAAAACAAAACCTTGTTAGCATACAATCAATTTATAGATCATATGAGAAAAATTATTCAATCAAGCGATTGGTACATAAATAATGACAAAAAGTATCCACAATCAAAATTCCTACTCCCATAGTTCTATTAACCATAAGCTAACTTATCCTAGCATAACTTTATTAAGCAATCAATAAGCATAGTCCAAACTCACCCAATATTATGTAACAAACTTCCTCACTTGGTCGTGACAAATCCCATCCATTCTAAGTATTGAACCTAGATACTCTGATACCACTCTATGACGTACCCGACCCCTTCATTTTACCTTGGAGAAATGGGCTAAAATATTTTTATGCTTACCTTCATTCCCTTTATTATATATTACAATTTTATTTTTCATTATATATATATATATATATCTTATGCACGACTCTCAAACCTATCGACACCCTGACTCCCAATGCTCAGCTTCCCCTAGAAGTGATCTACCCAACTAATGTGTCATTTCTCCATGACACTCATGGTGTTTCAAGTTTTAAATTTGAGCCCCCCCTGGAACACGACCTAATAGTTGACGGTTTGCCAACTTTCCCACTAATGACCGTATCATTTATTCATTACATCCACCTTGGTTCCTCAAGAGCCCATCACCCTGATACCTCCATCCAATTGTTTCCTAGTAACGAGCTTAGGAACAAAGGGCTTCCATCAACCCTTGTTCCTTCAACTCACATACAGGGATTTTCCCTAGGACATTCCGTCCTTATGGGATTTCTGACCTCCAAGTTATTACCATTTCCCAAGTGATGTCATTCTGATGTCAACGATGCCCCATTCCATCCTTAGAAGTAGTATGGGAGGGTGCTAGAACTAGGTTTCTGTACCTTGGGGATGTCTAACATGAGGCATTTAGTAAGCAGTCCAACCTTCGTACTCACTCTGCTACGCGCACCTGCGGGCAACCCGCGCCCTATGATAATGTCTTCACGCAGTCTTAGCTACAACACAACTCGTGTTATTTACCCATGTCTTCCTTAATTAGTCTCTGTTAACTGATTACTTAGATTAAATTCACATATAAGCATTCATATGAGTATTCATCAAGTGTTCACAGTAAATAAATAGAATAAATGCAATGTATAACATCAAAATAAGGATTCAAGAACAGATGCATAGAATAAACTTCTCTTTATTAACTTTCAATCCCAAGTACAAACCCAACTCTGCCCTGCATACTTAGCTGCAGGGGTTCGTGCACTCAGTTGTGGACTCTACTAGTCCTTTGCGCACTCAGCTGCAGAGCCTCTTCCTACTACTATGAGTCAATACACTTCAGATTCCACTCTATGCTCTAACCATGCCTTCGCTATTCTATCTATCATTGACTTAGCTTAGTTGACTTTACAATTTAGATCCTCTCTCTATTTATATAATCCCCTGGTCCATGGACTGTGGGTAGGTTGACACAACTTTACATTAAATTACAATATTTTAAGGCAGGCAACTCTATGACTAATCCTAGACTTCATGCTCCATGCCCACAATTCACAAAGCCTTACAATACAATTGACCAAAACTTGGGCTTTGAGCCCCAAAACCTGCTATAGGGGATCCCATGCCCAACAGGCCCCCAACACAATCATTGTGACTCATCTCGAGTCACTTTTCTAGTGCGGCGATATTGGAATGGAGCCCCTCCAACTGTGCCTATGCTGTGTGAAGGTCCGTAACACACTGTTCTGTCATCTGCTAGACCTGATCCCTTTCTTCTTTTGAATCATTTGCGTCTAACTCAAGTCTCTTATTTGGTACTGGCTTCTAGTGCTTGTGTTTATAGTCCACGCCCCTGTCCAGCTCCTTGGGTCGCGAAGATTGTTCTTTGGTCAGTCAGTCAGATAGTTGGCCCACCTGTGTAGGGATTGAAGCGATTGCCATTTAATTTTCCTAGGAAGGGTTCTCCATTAGTTTGACTAGCTAGATTGCACCTCTGTTTGTGACCTCTTTTACCACATGTGGTCCTAACCAGTGCATTATGAATTTTCCAGGAAATCTTTCGAACTTGCTATCATACAATAGCACTAAATTGTTTACCTTGAAGGTGCACAACTTGATATGGCGGTCATGCCAGGCTTTTTCATGCTACTTTTGTACCTGCCGGTGAAATCCAACTAGAAATCATTCTTCCTCGAGTTCTTCTAATTGCACAAGCCTTTCTTCTAGAGCTTCACAGTTCATCATGCCTGTGAGTGATGCTATTCATAGACTAGGTACAATGTATTCCATCGGCATGACTACTTCCGTACCATACATCAATCGGAATGGTGTATATCCTATCAATTTCTTGCACGTTGTCCTGTACACCCATAACATAGCAGGTACGTGTAGGTCCTAGTTGTCCCCTGCTTGTTACATATTTTGGTCAACGCCATCTCCAGTATTTTATTGAATGCTTCTACTGTTCCATTAGCCTGTGGGTGGTATGGTGTACTTTCCTAGTGATAAACCTGGAACTCTTCTATGAGTGCGCTGATGGTTTCATTCAAGAAATGTGTTCCACAATCACTCATTAAGATTTTCAGGAAGTCAAATAATGTCAACACATTTTCGAACAAACACTTTGCAGTCATGGCAGCCATGTAGTCTTTGACTGGTTGTGCTTTCACCCATCATGTTAGGTAATCCATTGCGGTGATGATGTAGCACACACCTGTCTTTCCTTGACGTTTGATTGGGCCCACAAAGTTGATTGCCCATTTCCCAAATGGTTGTAGTGTCATTTCGGGATTTATGACATCTTGTCCCTTTGTGATGGTTTTCACATCCTTTGACATATATCGTAGGCCTCACAATGCGCTTTCGAATCCTGGTGTACGGTCGACCACCATAACCCTGTGCGAAGAATCTTTTGTCACACATCCTGCATAGTGTCCTCCTGCAACAACCCCATGTGCTTTCGTAAGGATCCAACCTCGTTCAAATTTGGGTATGTATCTTCGCAATATCTCATCATTTCCTATCTTGTAGAGGTGCCCTACGATGACATAAAAGTCCATTGTGCCACCACCAATTCCTTCTTCTGTTGGATTGAGTACTCCTTCGGTGCAGTCCCTATTGTTAGAAAATGGATTATATATTTGAGGTGTTCGTCCACAATGCGTACTACAAAGAGTTGTGCATCAAGTAGTCCCTCCTCCAAATTTGTTGGTTCCTCGCCCGTCTCAATTCGTGACAAGTACTCTGGTCCTGTGTTTAAGTGTCCCATCTTGAAAATGTCCTCAAAATCATATTCTTGAAATAGTAAGAGCCATCTACATATGCGCCTTCCCAACACAGGCTTGTTCACCAAGTATTTCAATATGGAATGGTCGGTATACTTCTTGAAATGTCCTCCAAGTAAATAGTGTTAGTATTTCTGGAGCACGTACACCATTGCCAACCCCTCGTATTTAGTGGTAGAGTAGTTATTTTCTGCTTTAGACAATCTTCAACTCGCAAACACGATCAAGTGATCCACACACTTTGTGCCCTCTTATGTGAGTATGTGATCCAAAATGGATCCTAAAACCTCTAAGTCTAAGTCTTTAATACTATCAAAAAACACTATCGCAGAAGAAAAACCATGAAGAATGGCAGAAAAAAGAGTAAAGAAAAGGTTGAAGTATCATTGAATCAGAACCATTGGATTGGACCGATCAATGGTCTAGATCAAATTGGCAATATCACATCAGTAGAGGTCAGCAGAGCATATTGGCACTAACCCTAAGTGATTTGTGACTGTAATCCAGCAATATAACGTGGACCGTCAGATCGGCATGCAAATCAATGACAGAGACCACGTATATCGCATCATAGATTTAAAAGTGAATGACTTACCATAGGCCAGAGACACAAGCGATATGTGAATGTGACTTATCACATCACAATATAACAAAGGGGTCATGCCAAGAGGACCATGCGCCTTGCGACATGTGATAAAGGCCAGACCCGATAGGGATTATGGATGCAATTTAAATATGTTTGAAGTCCGGTTTTTGTGGACTTCTTTGTATTTCCTCGTGTATTGATGTTTGGCCACATACAATGAAATATTGTGATATTGCGATAAAATGGCAGACTTGAAAGGTTTATAAATAAAACTTCATATAATTTGAGTTCCATGGCAAATAGTATTTCAGGCAAACTTCAGGTGGTAAGTGGTATTGGAGAGGCTCCTCCCAATCCCATACACTGGCCGACACGTGGCATGCCACATGAGAGAGAGAACCTCTTTTTCGAATGGCTAATCTTCGTGCACATAGGCCACTTGAAATGGTTGTCAACCGTTGGATTGGGAGATTGTGGATCAACGGTGGATTTGCGATAGCAATCAACCGTAGACCTGAAAGTATTATGGGGCGGACTTTATATCATTTGAAGTCTGGCTTTGGCATTTTGATTAGGATTTCTTGTGTTTTTAGTGTTTTCCCGGTATTTCTCTGTGTAAATAGAGAAGTGTAATTTTAGGGGATTTTCACTCGCGCCTAAGATCTTTCCATTTGTGAACGGCTTCCTATGTGCCTTAAGAATTTTTCAATGGGTGTTTAATGCTCGACAGGGAGATGAATGGACAAAGGCTGGGAGGTAGAGAACCTGAAAAGCAAGGTGAACGGATAGGGCCGAGAGGCTTAAAAGCCACTCAATGGCAGAGACAGAAGGGAAGCAGTTGCTCATAGATAGAGAGTCAGAGAAAATGCAACTACAAACAGTTGATTAGAGGCACTAAGAGGGAGAATTTGTGTACTCTTTAAACTCGAGGTTTTCGAGTGAAATACCTATGTGATATCACTATTGTTGTGCTATGGCTCTGCTTGAGCTCACACTTGTAATATTCTGCTCTTAAAGACATAATATAGAGGTTGACACTAAAACCTAGACGAGTTGGACGTAGCCAGGAAGTCTGGTGAACTCCTTGATTATTTGTTGTGTTGATGTGTGTGTCTGTTGTGTTTTCTAACTACTCATTGTCTATATTATTCACAATATTTTTTATCCATTGCACTAAGTAATATAGGCATTCCTGCACATGCATCTATAATACCTTAATTTTGATGAAAGATCTCATTTTCAGATCAAGTGGTATCAGAGAATTTGATTTTGTTAAGGTTAGACAAGCTTGTGCTAGATTTTGAATGCTAACTAGATTAAAGCTCAGACTAGGAGAAGGAGAACTTGTTGAGGCTAATCCAAAGATTTGAAGAGTCTTGTCTCTAAGAAGAATGGTAGAAGAAGCTTAACTAGGATCAAAATCTCAGTTCATGGACAATTTTATGGCCATGCGAGCCATGGTGGAAGCAATGTATCCAGAGTTTAAGAAGGGTCGAGGTGAAATTACTTCAACACCCAAACCAAACAAAGGAGCGGAGGAACCTTTTCTAGTTTCCCCTCCGGAAGGTAAAGGAAAAGGCTAAATTCCTTCTCCACCATCACCTTGATCACCCTCATCATCTTCTTCGCATAAAACTAGCCCTGATAAGAAAAAGAAGAAAACTTCTTTGATTAAATTAGATGTGAAGTTTGATTTTCCAATTTATGATGGAGAACTTAATGCAGAAAAGATAGATAATTGGATAAGACAAATTGATGTATATTTCAGAGTATAGAATGTTGATTCAGAAAGGAAGAAGATTCAACTGGCTAGCCTTCAACTTGGAGGAACTGCACTAGTATGTTGGGAAGGAAAGACACAAGCTGATCTGCAAAAACATGTTAAAATCATTTCTACCTAGAATGAATTTGTTTCTGTTATCAGAAAGAAATTCTATCCTTTAGCTTACATGTAACAGGCAATGATGAGTTGGCAAACTCTTCATCAATTGAAGGGTTAGAGTGTACAAGGTTATACTCGGGAATTCAGAAAGAGAGCTTTAACTCTAGGTATATCATTAGATTTACCTGAAACTTTATTGAAGTATATAGGTGGTATACATAGCTATTTAAAGAATACTATCCTCATGTTTAATCCCACTAGCTTAGATGATGTATCAGTTCAAGCCACACATCTAGAAGCTAGAGGTAATAATGTAAATGCAAAGGTTGGGGGAACATCTAAATATTATGTAAGCAAGAACAAGGAAAAGAAGAAATTGAAATGGAAGGAGAGGAAAGCAAACACTATACAGAAGGATAAACCTTCATGCACTCATTGCAAGAAAGAAGGACACGATGAGGCACATTGTGGTCTTTGCATCTAGAACAGAGACCTAAGAAGTTTGGTGGAAAGAAGAAGAAGAATGTTGTTGCTATTTAGAAGGACTTGGGATTAGATTTAGGCAGTGAAACAGCAATTACAGCCAGAGGTATTAAAGTTAAAGATTCTGAAGCATCCACGATTAATTCTGCATAATCTGTTGATAGTGAAAGTAATGAGAAGGAAAGAAATAAGCTTTTTCATATTAAAGTAATTTCCAAGAACAATATGATTGATACTTTGTTTGATAGTGGATCACTAGTAAATTTGATTTCTGAAACAATTGCAAAAAATTTGGGAATATGAAAAACACCTCATGAGAAGCCATATCCATTAGGTTGGGTGTGTGATAAAATAAATTTACAAGTAACGAGACAATGTAAACTTAGGTTTGCTATTGGATCAACATTTGCTGATGAGGTTGAGTTAGATATAGTTCCATTGGATATATGTGGTATTGTTTTGGGAAGTCCATACTTGTATGATAGAAAAGATATTTTCTATAGAACTAAGAATAAGTATCAACTCATTAAAGATGGAATAGAATATATTGTAAGAGCTCATAAACTCAAAGATAACTATTCTCTCATAAATTCAGGACAAATGAAACGAATTGTGAATTCAAGTAAGCAGTTTTTACTAATGGTTGTAAAGGTAAAGGACCCTAAAAAATCCAATGCATTTGAAGGTTGTGATTCTAAACAGAAAGCTGATTTAGTTAAATTTGTTTTAGATTATGATGTACTATTTCAAGAACCAAAAGGTCTGCCCCCCAAGCGAGAAATATTACATGATATTTATTTGTAGCAAGATGCTCCATTACCTAACATTGGAATGTACAGGTTGTCAACTTTAGAGAGTGCAGAGATAAAGAAGCTGGTACAAGAGTTGCTTGATAAAGGCTTTATACAACCAAGCACATCACCATGTGGAGCTCCAATCATGCTGGTGAGAAAGAAAGATGGATTGTGGATAATGTGCATTGATTATAGAGCACTAAATAAAATAACGATCAAGAATCATTATCCTCTTCCTCGTATTGATGATCTATTAGATCAATTGAAAGAAGCAATTTAATTTTCTAAGTTAGACTTGTGAAGTGGTTATCATTAGGTCATTAGGTTAGAGTGGTAGAACAAGATGCATGGAAGACTTCTTTCAAGGCAAAGCAAGGACTGTATGAAGGGTTGGTTATACCTTTTGGCTTAACTAATGCTCCTGCTACATTTATGAGAGTTATGAATGATGTACTCAGACCATTTATTGATGACTTTGTAATTGTTTATTTAGATGACATTCTTGTTTTTTGTAAGACATGGGAAGACCATGTAAAGCATGTAAAGCAAACTTTAGATGTTTTAAAAAGAGAAAATCTCTATGTAAAATTGTCAAAATGTGAATTTGGCAGAACATCTTTAAATTATTTGGGTTATATTGTAGGGGGTGGTGAATTGAAGATAGATCCCTCTAATGTTGAAGTCATTGTAAACTAACCTAAACCCAAATCTTCTATAGAGATTAGGAGTTTCCTAGGGGCAACATGATACTGGAGAAAGTTTATTGCTAACTTTTCTTTGATTGCAGCTCCATTACATGCTTTAATAGGATTGAAATAGGTGTTTCAGTGGGGAGGCAAACAACAAAAATTCTTTTCCACCTTAAAAGAGAAAATCAGTATAGCACTAGTACTAGCATTGCCAGATCTTCAACATCCATTTGAGATTGAGACAGATGCCAATGACTATGCCATGGGAGTAGTGTTGATGCAACATGGAAAACCCATATGCTATCATTCAGAGACATTTACTTCTGTAGTAGTTAATTATGCCACATATGATAAAGAATTGTATGCATTAGTACAAAGTGTGAAAAAGTGGAAACATTACCTAATGGGTAAAGAAACAATCATACATACAGATCACCAACCATTTCAATATTTTCACTCACAAAATAAATTGTAGCAATAAAGACATTATAGATGGATGGATTTTCTATAGCAATTTCATCTTGTCATCAGATATAAGAAGGGCATACACAATAAGGTTTCAAACATGTTATCAAGACCAATCATAAATTCATCTACTATACTTAAGCATAACTCAGTAATGCATGAAAGTTATATTGAACAATATGCTCAAGATGTAGATTTTAAACATGTATATATGGCTTTAAGTCATGGCAAGTAGGTAGAAGAATTGGATTATTATGTAAAGGACTAAATCTTATATCATTTGGGAAAGTTATGCATTCCACAAACTGAAAGAGTTAACATAATTCGAGAGGCACATACTTCTCTCATATCAGGTCATTTTGGTCTAAGTAAAATAGTTACACAATTGCAAAGGTTCTGTTATTGGCCAAGAATGCATGAGATAGTTTCTAGATATATAAAAGGATGTACTATGTGTGCTACAAGTAAGCCCAATAATAGAAAATTAGGCTTTTACACTCCACTTCCAATTCCTTCTCTTCCTTGGGAACGTGTTACCATGGATTTCATTGGGGGATTGCCAAAGTATAGGAAAGGTCATGATTATTTGTATGATGTTGTGGATAGGATCAGTAAAATGTGTATTTTGATACCATGTAACAAATAGGTTATAGATGAACAAACAAAAAAGTTGTTCTTTCAGAATGTATGGATTAATTTTGGTTTACCCATTTCTATTGTATTTGATTGAGATTCTCGATTTGTTGGGAAGTTTTGTTCAAGTTTATGGGAGTTGATGGACACGAGGTTCAAGAAGAGCACAACATTTCATCCACAAATAGATGGTTAGAAAGAAGTGGTCAACAAGATAATGATCTAGTTTCTCAGAGGCTATTATATAAAGCATCCCAAGCTTTGGGGTGAGAATTTGTGTTATCTGCAGCATACTTACAACTATGCCAAGCACTCTTCTACCCAGAGATATCATTTTGAGACTTGTGTTGGTTTTATACCAAAGTCTCCCTTGGATTTTGTCTTTGGTAAAGACATAACAGTTGATGGACACAATGATATGGACAAAGCAACCAAGTTCATTGAACAAATCCAGGAAATTCACCAGGTAGTATAGGAACAGCTAGAAAGAAGTCAAGCCAAGTACAAGGAAAGACATGACATGCATCGTGTTGAGCATAGTTTTCAAGTTGGTGATCAAGTCTAGTTTTACATCAACAAAGACAGAATGCAAGGTGAAGGTAAGAAGCTCAAACCAATAAGGTATGGACCTTCCAAGATACTTGATAAAATTGGTGAAAATGCTTTTTGCCTTGATTTTCTAGCTTATATGTAGATCTATTCAGTCATTAATGCAGAAAAAATGAGATTGTATGAACCTTCATTGATTGAAGATCTTCAAGAGCAAAGTCAGTTGCCTTCTATTGGGGATTTGTTACCTAAATATCTCAATGAGTTAACAGAGGACATAGTTATGGACAGGAAGGTAAGAACTACGCCTTAAGGGGATGTTGAGTACTTGAGAGTAGGACTCAAAGGTTCAAATCTGAGCAAGGCATGACGGATAGAAATTGGAAAAGTGAGGGAAGTGTATCCTCACTTGATCGATGCCTAAAAACCAACTTTTGATGGTCCAAAATCTTTTCAGTGGGAAGGCGTGATCCAAAATGGATCCTAAAACCTCTAAATCTAAGTCTTTAATACCATCGGAAAACATTATCGCAGAAGAAAAACCATGAAGTATGGTGGGAAACAGAGTAAAGATAAGGTTGAAGTATCGTTGAATCAGAGCCATTGGATTGAACCAAACAACGGTCCAGATCAAATCGGTGATATCACATCGGTGGAGGTCAGTGCAACACATCGGTGCTAACCCTGAGTGAGTTGCAACTGCGATCCAACAATATAACGTGGACCATTAGATCGACAAGTAGATCAACGATGGAGACCACATATATTCCATCACAAATTTAAAAGGGAAGGACCTACCATAGGCCAGAGACACAAGCGATATGTGATTGCAACTTATCACATCGTAATATAACAAAGGGGTGGTGCCAATAGGACTGCGGGCCTTGCGACATGTGATAAAGGCCCGACCCAATAGGGATTACGAACGTGATTTAAATATATTTGAAGTCTGGTTTTTGTGGATTTATTTGTATTTCCTTGTGTATTGATGTTTAGCGACATACAATGTGATATTATGATATTATAATAGAATGGCGGACCTGAAAGGTTTATAAATACAACTTCATATAATTTGAGTTCCATGGTAAACGTTATTTTAGGCAGACTTCAAGTAGTAAGGGGTATTAGAGAGGTTTCGCTTGATCCCATGCACTGGCCAACACGTGGCACGCTGCAGGAGAGCGAAAACTACTTTTTCGAGCAGGTAATATTCGTGCACATAGGCCACCCAAAATGGTTGTTAGTCATTGGATTGGGAGATCGTGGATCAATGTTGGATTTGCAATAGTGATCAAACGTGGACTCGATAGTATTATGGGGTGGACTTTATATCATTTGAAGTTTGGCTTTGGAATTTTGGTTGGGATTTCCTATGTTTTTAGTGTTTTCCTAGTATTTCTCTGTGTAAACATAGAAGTATAATTTCAGGGGATTTTCACTCGCACCCAGGATCTTTCCGTTTGTGAACGACTACCTATGTGCCTTAAGCATTTTGCAATGAGCGTTTAACACTCGACAGGGAGATGAAGGGACAAAGGTTGAGAGGTAGAAAGCCCAAAAAGGAAGGTGAAGGGATAGGGCTGAGAGGCTTAAAAACCACTAAATGGTAGAGACAAAAGGGAAGAAGTTGCTCAGAGACAAAGAGTCAGAGAAAACATAGCTACAAATAGTTGATCAAAGGCACTAAGACAGAGAGTCTGTGTACTCTTTAAACTCAAGGTTTTCAAGTGAAATCCCTGTGTAATATCACTATTATTATGTTATGGCTCTACTTGAGCTCATACTTGTAATATTCTTCTCTTAAAGACATAATATAGAGGCCGACACTGAAATTTGCACCAAGAGTCTTAGCCAGGAAGTCTGGTGAACTCCATTATTATTTGTTGCATTGATGTGTGTGTCTGTTATGTTTTCTAACTGCTCATTGTCTATATTATTCGCAATCTTTTTGATCTGTTGCACTAAGTAATATAGGCATTCCTACACATGAGTATGTAATACCTTAATATTGATTTAAGATCTCATTTTCAAATCAATACGGCTCCCAACGCACTACATGACACATCAACATGTACATGAAATTCCACATCCCATTTCGGGAAGACCAAAATTGGCGTGGAGGCTAGTTTCCCCTTTAGGACATCCAAACTCTTCATGCAATCGTCATTCCAGTAATATGTCACATATTGTTTCAATAGCTTTTCCATCGACACAGTTATTTGGGCATAACTCTTGATAAAATTCCTATAGTAGCTAGTGTGCCTCAAAGTAGCGTGTAAATTTTTGACATTGCACGGTGCTTTCAGATTCAAAATAAAAACAATCTTCATAGGGTCCACCATTAGGCCTTGTTTGCAGACCACATGGCCTAGCAGGTTGCCAAAGGGAACAAGGTAGGTGCACTTTTTAAGGTTTAGCAAGATCTGGTGTCGGCGGCAAGTATCCAACATCAAATGTAAGCTCACTACATGGTGCTTAACTAATCCAAAGATAGTCCAATCATCCAGATAGACCTCCAAGAACTTGTGGATGTATTGTTTGAACACCACCACAATTATGCGTGAAAATATTGCTGGCACGTTCTTCAGTCCAATGCGCATAACGGTGTACTAAAATCAGACCCATTCTGTTGCGAAGGTTTTTTTTCTCCTATCTTCCAGTGTGATCTTAATCTTATGGTACCCTGAGAAACCATCCATAAATGAGTAAGCTTCCTGACCGCCAACATTCTCTAATACTTCATCTGTGAATGGTGTGAGGAATGGATCATGAACATAGGTGTCGTTGAGCTTCCTGAGGTCCACACATATTCTTATTTCGCCTTTCTGTTTTTTCTCCTACACTACCATAGGACTCATCCAATCAAATTCTTCCACTAGTTTGATAATTCTGGCTGCAAGCATTTTATCTAATTCATCGTGGACCTTTTCTTTATACTTGGGTTCAAGTGGTAAGTTCACTGCTTAACTGGCTTCACGTCCGGTTTCAGAGTGATCTTCATCATCCCTAAGTCACCAGTGATCCCTTTTAAGTCCATGAATTTAGTTGGGAACAAATCTTGGTACTCGCGGAGTAACTCAGCGAACTTATCTCTTGTAGCATCATCCCAATAGTCCCCAAGCATCACATAGTTTAGCTTTGCTTCTGTGCCAATGTTTACCTGCTTTGTTTTTAGTGGCGCGATGGCATTGGGATCCTCAATTGATGGTCCTCGAACCTCGCGATAGCCTTCGGTTTCTAGAATATCAATATTTCTGGGGTTGTCATCATTCTCCTCCACCTAAACGTTATAACATTCTAGAGCACTACTTAACTAGGTTGCCCATACTAGTTGCAACATTTTCAATGGCTCTTGTGGTATTTTGAAGATGGCAGATTTTATTGCTTGCAGCACAATGTCAATAGTATCTGACCATTGGTCTTCAAATGTGAATGTTAACAAAAATCCCTCGTTCAAGGCATCCCATTCACCCATACCATGTTAGAGTTCTGTCTCAGTATACCAGTTCATTGGTATTACATCCAAGGTATGGTAGAATAAGTGTACCCATTCGGGCTGTGGCTCTTCCCCATAGACCTTGGTCCATTTTGTGAGGTGCATGTGTGGGTCATCTCATTCATCGTATTTTTCTTCTAGCCATATGTGCATCATCCTTCTGCATCGGTGCTAGTCCTCGAAATTTCCTTGATGCGGACCACACCATCATGCGGGTGTTGAGTGCAGTGCCCACTTCAACGCATTGAACCGTTGTTGTTTCGGTACTGCACTTTCGAATTTGCTCAAGAATTCATCTACCATTGTCAATCCATCATATGTTGACATCTCTCTTGCTTCTTTTGTCACGCAATGCAGTGATCTACCCATCATTTTGTAATTCAATGTTGTCACTTCATGCAACAAATTCTACTAGCACTCCACTTCATTGTCTGAATCAGAAGTGTAGGAGCTTTCGTGCTCCCATGAGATCCTCCCATCTGTAGTTGAATTCACCCAATCCTAGTCTCATGAAGTTAGCTTGTAAGTAAAATCAAGATCATCATCGTTATCATCATCGCACACTGGTTCAGTGTAGCGCGCTCCTTCAGTTGGGTCAAGTGGGTCTACTATGCGTAGTGAATTTTTCTTGAAGATCATTTTGTGCTTATTCATGTTGATGACTCTATTCATATCAGTGGCCCAGTATATTCCTAACAACACTGGATAGGGATTTCTATCATCGATAATCTCTATTACTTCAAGATCTTCCTGCACGCTCATGCCTTCGATATCAGCTACTACCCCTTGCAACCTTCCCATGGACAAAATATTCTATTGGTTCACCATGCATAATTGAATAGGGGACCATTACAATGTAGGCCTACCCATGTGTTCCCATGTTTTCTTTGGTAATACATTCACGTCCGTACATAGATCTATGATCCATTTCATACTCACCAATCTGTGCAGTCAACCTCATTTCCCTCCTAGTACGAAGTGCATGCTTTCCCAATGTCCTAACTATGCACGGTTCTCCTAACCCCGCGCACCTAGTGATCAACTCTTGTAGTCCTTTAACTACCATGCTATCGCACAACAGTTTCATGCAGGACTCCAGAAAGGCAGTGAGCATTGAAGGATCCATTCCTGGCTCTAGTTGATCCTTACTACGTGAAGTGGAGGCCTCTGTGAAGCTCTTCTTAGGTTCCATGAATGTCTCCTTTGCGCGTTCTAAGTCAAACTTGAGTTCCTTTGTAGGATCCTTGTGAACCCACTTACTTTCCTCTATTTACTTTCCCATATCTTCTCCCATCGTGATACTACTTCTGAGCATCAGGTTTACATTTGGGTCCTCTTCGCATGGCTCAGACCTCATCATTTATATATTCTGAGTCAGGGGAGGCTGGAATACCCCTTTTTCGTGCATTTTTGTGATCAATGTAGGACAGTATATTGTTTCATGATAAAAATCAGCACAACATGAATAGGATATACTCATCGAGTTGGTATAGTCGCAGGCATAGTGCCCTAGTCCTCCACAATTGTAACAAATTAACTATCTGCAGCCTCTTCCTGGTCCCATTCCACCTCATCCTAGACCTCACCCCTGAGATCTAGTGCATGCCATCCCCGCATCTCGGTCGAGGGTTTGCATTTTGGTCTACATCTTATAGGCTGGGGTCTAATCCATCATTAGCTCGTAACTGTAGAAAGTGCACTCATTGTGGCATACTGACCTGCAAAAATTACAAAACAATTGCTAGGGTGTTTGTGTATATTTCTGCAGCAAATGACAATTTTCCATCATGTGTTTCCCTCCTATCTGATAGATCACACACCATAAAGGGGTGCCGCACTCAGTCCTACCTGTTCCTTTGGTCTCAATGACATTGGCCCTCCTCCTACCAAGTAGTTCACGAACACTAGACAATTATTCTTATCATGGCCTTGGCCTTTGCATTTTATGCACCATACTTCCTTGCATGCCTCTGGCCGTGGTACCCTATCTTGCTTCAAGATTTGCATTTCCAAACACAAATTCTATAGTTGTGCGTGGATTTGTTGAACTCCGAACCTAGGGTCTTGTATCAGGGTCTCATGTAATGTCATCGCCATTTCCAATGCTTTAGCCTAGGAAGAAAGTTTATGTTGTGACAGCACTGTCCTCAAGTGCAGTGCTAAAGATGCTACAAACCATGCGCAATGTTGTCCATCTATCAACATCATATTGGCTTCGCGAATTGTACTCTGCAACCGTTGATCCAGATCCTAGGGAGTCTCACCTCGAAGCATCATGATTTATTTAAACCAAATGATTGATTGTGTTTCTGACTTTGGCCTATTGAATTCCCTGTTCAACACATTTTAGATCTCTTCTATCCCTGTGTTTGGGTGGTCGTTAGAGTTCTTGATGTACCATGATAATGCGCGATCTTGCAATGCACTCACCAATGTAGCCTTCTTAATATTGTTGTCCATGAAATCTGTTAGCTTCCTATGCCAATAGGTTTCATTTTTCATGATTGACAGTGGAAGTGCCAAAAATGTTCATCTTTTTCATGCTACAAAAGTTCCATTTTTGAAGGATTTCAGAGTTAAGGGAGGGCCAAACAGCTTAATCTTGGCCTCCCTAGGTTTAAATTGCTTGTTTTAGAAGATAGAGAGTAAATTTCTGTCCAAACTGTTTAAGCTTGGCAGATTAGTAGCTAGGTAGAGAATGAAGGTGCCCAACTGTCTAATCTGGGCCCTTGGAAGAAATAAGGGTAGTTTTTATATAGGAGGGCAGTTAAAAAAGAAAAAAAGCAATCAGGGTTTGCAAGTGTAAGTGCACCCTTCCTGAAGTAACAAAAAATGCTAGGTGTATTAGGCTGGGTGGGTAGCCTGGAGTTGCAGAAGAAAGATCAACTTCAGTTTTGGCCTTGATAAAGAGGGCTTATCTCATTAGTGAGAGAGGTAGAAAAGTAGTGTTTTGATGGCAGAATTCTGGAAGCATGTCTAATTCCCCTCACTCCCCCTAAAAAATCTCTTACTAACATTCCCCTAAAGGATCTTGGCATCTGCCCAACAAGTCATAGTTTCATTGCATTTTTGCAAAATATCAAGTCAAAGTTTTGGCTTTCATCAAAGAAAAGAAGCCACATTTCTTGTGCAAAAATCACTATTTCACTTTCTATGTAGTTCCTATGTCTATTAACACTTCATAGACCTATCATCATTTCTGTTCCACTTTCACCTCACAAACTCATATTAACTCCTAACTCTACTGTATAGCTCCCTAACTATTTTCCCATCCCTATTTCTACTAAAACTATATAAAATCCAAAAAATAATAATACCCCCACCCCTTGGCATTAGATCCATATATTCTAAAAATTTTGGGGAAATGTTAAGTCCATCTAGGACTTGAATTTAACCCTTCCACGTTTTTCCCTTGGGATCAGTTGACCTCTGGTTGAACTGGTAACCGTTTGTCCCCCCCCCATTTTTCATAAACCTTTTTCTATAACACTCCGCGTTCACATTTTGTAATGTAATTGGTTCAACCCATACCTATGATGTACAAAACCCAAATAAAAACCCACTTTATTAAATTTCCCCCCCCGTCATATTAAAACAAACAATAAAATAATGCCATGGGCCCCGTCCCTAACCATCTTCCGTGTTGACTGTCCCGTTGGCCATTAGATCTGGCCCACCCAAGATCTACGGTGGGCGGGTCTTTTCCCGCCCCGATGTGCCGAGGGTTAACGTCTGGGAGATGGGCAGTTTTCCTGCTGTACTCCCGCCACGCGTCGCCCTCCCGGCTGTGTCGGGGCCCCCTCCTCCGAAACCGCTTATGCGCAACAGTGGTGCGATAAAAACCGAAAACCGCCTCCCCCTTGTGACGTCGACGCCACGTCTCCCCCATGACATCACCTCTGCTCCGCCGATGCTTTGCCACATCACTGCCCCGTCAGCTGCCACGTCACCCATTCGTACCCGGGACCCGCCGATGATGTCATCACAAAAAAGTGCCAAAATGTCATATTTTATATAAAAAGGGCGTAAACAACCATTTTGGGTAATTTTTATTGGTCCATTTGTAAAGCTCTGGTCCGCTGTTTTTACCGTTTTCACTCCCAAAGCTCGAAATCGACCAACCAAGCTGCTGCAGCCTACAATTTGACTCTATAGCTTGCCATTGCACCAGCTCTCCACCCTCGGTGCCGTATTAACCAGGTATTTGCCAAGTTTCTCCCCTCTTCGCCCCTGTTCTTCCATTTTCTCCATTTTACATGCTGTAAACCTACAAATTTCCTCAATTATCAACTTTGCTGCACCTAAGACTTCACCAAAATCCACTGGTAAGCCTTCACCTCAAAAGCAAACTTGTAAACCCGCGCCCATTTCCATTTTCACCATTGAAACTCCATTTAGAGCTCGACCTCCAGACAAAATCTTGCAGCAGCTCAGCATTGCCAAATTTCACCTCATTCCACTGTAAATATTAGTCCATTGAGGCTGTAATTATCCCTTTCCCCTCTGCATTTCTCCCCACAGTCCCTAAATCTAGAGAATTCATTACGGAGAAGGGAACTTGGCCCAAAAAAATTGCAAAGATTGCCTTCTTCATCATAGTGTCAAACAGTCAAAGCTATTGTTATATTTGAGTTCAGTCCCAGGTTCCTTTGCTATCCTCACAAGCAAGTTCATTTAACCAATTGTTGCTTTAATCTTCCTTCTAAGCTCCAACATTGAAAAGTTCCACAATGACCACTCCATCAGCTCTAAACATCACTCCCATGAATCCACCAAACAAAGAGCTTGAGTCAATGGCCCTGACTGACAGTGATTATCTTATTTAAGATCTAGTTGGCGACAAGAATCATTTGCATACCTATTGCCAGCTAAGAAACAGCTTCCTTAACAACTCTGACATGTATGGAATATGGGAGTCCAATTTTCCACATTATTTCCTCCCCTCTGTCAATGTTTTTCCAGAGATTATTCACCTGTGTGCTATAATTATGAACCAAATCAGAGAGCTGTCAAGTCTCCATCTGGGAGCATACTTTTTTATATCACTCCTGACTCCATCAACCAGATGTTAAATTTCAAACAAATGTAACTACTATTTCCCTTCTCCATGAAGCACTTGCTGGAAGAAGCCTCCTGGCTCCCTGGTCCCAAGATTGAAATAATTGCTAAGACATTTATGAAGGCAGATTACCAACCTAAGGAGCCACCTCCATTCCTATATGTCCATTTCAATGAGGTTGGCAAGCTACTAGTAGACATGATATCCTATGTGTTAGGCTTCAAAACAAGTGAACATGTGGATGAGACAGTGTTGGTCCTGTTGTCTTCATTCAACCAAGGGCAGCCTCTTTCTATCAAGTATAACTATGCCAAGTTCATAGCAAACAAAATTCATGAGCATCTCATAAAGCTAGATAGGGAGGGAGTCTTCAAATATTCCTCATACATCTACCATTTGTTCATGTATTATCAGTCTGAAAGCTTCCAGTGTCCCATCAAGAAATTGGATTCAAAAGGAGAAAGAAGATCTATTGTCCTCTGGTCATCAATATTCCATCAAGTCCAGCATTCTCCATACTCTTACTGTGAGTTCATTGACCAGTTTGTCTATCCAGTCTCCCACCTCTTAATGAAATCTCCTCCTCCCAGAATATCTTATGAGATACAGAAGATATTACAGCTATCTAAGAGCTAAAAATTAGGTGATTGGTATCTATACCAGGATCACACTATCATCAGAATCTATGGTTGTGAGCTTTGTCCTTACAGGCTCCCAAGATATGTACCAATGAGGTTGTTTTCCTTGGAATACTACAGGCAGCTTATCAATTCAGATTTGACTCATTTTCACAGCACAAAGAAGAAGGCTCGCCTGAAATTTAAAGACCGCCTAGGCCCCTTTATCATGAACAAGAAGGAAGGTTGGCAAGATGTTGACCTAATACTAAAGGATCAACTTAAGTTGAAAAGAAGTTTCTGGTGGGTCCCTCATGACCCACTTGGCTTTATTAGTGCCAGAAGAGTCAAATATAGATTGACACCCTATACACACTGCAAAAACCCACACATTGAAAAATATGCTAATCAAGATGCGTGGGCACAAGGCACTTTAGTTGAAGAATTCACTCAGGAGGAGATTATGGAACAAAATGTTAAAGACCTTGAAAAAAATCATGACTTAGATTCTTGTGAGCAGGTAACATTCAAGTTGCCACAACAAATTGGAGAGGGCACATCAGTTGCTGTAGCTGTACAACCCAGCCAAGCACCATCTTCATCAACAATAGGTACAACAAAAGGCAAAGAGCCAATGGACACAGAACAGGTGACTACAGAGCTGCCTGCTACTTGAATGGAGCAGTCCCAAGAACAGGCTCCTCCACAGGAAACAGAGGCACCCCAAATGCCAGTTTTACAGACTCCTGCCCATGAGGAAAGAGGCAGAAAACGTGACAGAGAAGATTCCACACCTGCCAGTGGATGTACACAACAACCTGAATCTAAGAGGCAAAGAGTTGATTCTCCATTTGAGGAGGAAATCAATGAAGAGATCCTTGAAATCCCAAGGAGAGACAGAGAGGGAAGCCAGCAAACACCTACCAGCTCTTTCCAACAAGAGATAGATAGACAGCATGCCATGGAGGTGTCTTCCTCCACACAACAAAGCAAGAGACCAGCTAGTGTCAAAGCTAGCTTCAAAGAGATCAAAGCTCAAAACGAGCTACTAAGAGTGCAATTATATGAACAATTCCTAAAAGCAACACCTGCCAAACAGGAAAGATTGATGGCAGCATATGATATCAAGGAAGAGAAAATGATTCTCAGCCATTTCAAGCCCAAAGTTCAGCAACCTCAAACAGCTGCAGACTATGTCAGGACAAATTTGCAGGTCATGGCCAAAGACATCCACCCCATGGACCAAATTGAGCTACATAAGTAGACTGGTGAGATGGTCTATGCTACTTTAGCAGACAAGGCCACACTGGCTCATGAATTAAAAGAATCATTGAAGAACACTAACACTCAGTTAGATTTGGAAAGAATGTCCTCCATAGCTAAAGACAACAGAATTAAAACATTGGAGGACATTATTGTTGACCTAGGACATGATCCTAAGGATCCTAAGGGTGTGAGGGCCCTTATGAAGAAGAAGGATGATGATATTGCTGCATTGAAAAAGCGATTGAGGTTGCCTCCTACTGAACACCCTCAAACTGCAGAGTTAGTGCAAGAGAAAGAAACTAAAGATACATTAGATTTGCTGATGAAAATGAATCAAAGAGTAATCTAGATGGAGGAAGAATTAGAAAGAGCAGCCTAGAGTAAGCAGGGAGAGGTAACCTCCCAGCCACCTCCAGCAGTTCTAGCTAATGTCCCTGTTCCTCCTACACAGCCATCAACAATCCCAGAAGCCACATCAATAACAATAGCAGTAGCAACTACAACAACATCTGAATAAAGCATGAGCATGGAAGAAATGATGAAAGCTGTCAAGGAGCTTGAACTTCAGGCTACAGAGATAAAAGAGGCCAAAGATAAATTGGCCAATCTTGAAGGAAAGTATGACAAATCTAAAATGACAGTAGCTAAAAAAACAAGGGAAATCAAGGCCTTGAATGACAAAATTAAAGCCTTGGAGAAAGAGCTAGCTTTAGACAAAACCCTGATTGAAATAAAGAAGATTTTGTGGGCCAAGATAAATCAGTCAATCACTGACCAATGGAGGTCAATTCAAGCCATGTATGAATAGGTAGAACTAATTGGAAAATCTCAGTTTGAAACTCAGAGAGCCAAAACAGCATTGGGAAACATGCCTGAGCATGCCAACAAAATGATCAACTTCTTAAATCATCAAACCAAGGAAGAACTTGCAGCATTACAGATTATGAGCAGAACAGATGCCGTACTGACAGCCAAGAAAGTGCTGACATTAAGAGGCTTTGTTCAAACTCTAGAAGCAAGATGTCGGGAAATCCAAAAGGATGTAGATAATTTTGAAATAAAGCTTGCAGCACTGCAGACTAGAGGATTGTCTAGCTGATTAACCAGCGCTGGAAGGTTATTAACACGTGACCAATATGCAACTAGGCTCAATAATTATGTCACAAATCAGCTTACTACTTCATCAAGTTCTCCAGCACAGGCAGGACCTCCTTCAGGATAGACTCTCTATGATAAGATGGAAAACTTATTTTACATGGAACATGAAGTCAACCACCTGTTTGAGATGCCACCCAACTAGTACAAGTATACAGAAGTGGATGAGACACTCATCAAGATTCAAAGGCATCAGCTTCCTCCTGAAGATTGGTGGCAAGCAATGCTGGCCATTTTACCCAGGTGATATCAGTCTTTGGCTCCTTTTTCAATTTTCAAATTCCATGTTAGCTACAGGTCAATAGTAAGCACTAGATAAAGCATAAGAAAGAACAGGTGGAGTAGGTCAAATCAATGACAAGGAAAAGGGCTGGAATAGCAAGCCCAAAAAGCATGGATTTTGAAAACACAGCCCCAGCCGACTCAAATGGACTCAAAAGTCAACATTTTCTGACAGAAAGGAATGGCTGTTACATTTGTATTTACTTCAACATTTACTTTCTCACCAGCCGCTCCTTAGGAGTTGGTGAAATAATTTATGAGTTAATAACTCATCCTCTAGATATTTTGTATCTCCTTTTTGTATATATATCCCCTCATAGGATGTATTTGTGGCTGGTTGGTTGTTTAATTCGCTTGATGACGAGACTCGCACTATGTATCTAAGAATTTCTTTAACCAAAGACTGCTGAAAAACTTGGAGGACAGACTATCTGCTGTATGTTCAATGGTTGAAGAGTGACTATGGAATTCTTGTGCTGCTACATGGGACAATAAGTTTTCTTCATTATATTTTCATTTTATATTTATGTTTATCCCCATCGTATCACCATCTAAATAACAGGAAAAATGAATAGCCTAGTCTTTGCTTAACTGCACTCTATGCTCAATTTCTGTTGTTTCTATATGTTTTCCTTTGAATTAGCTATGAATATGAATTCCTCCTGGCTCATATTTTCCCCAATTCACCCATGTATGACAGTTATCTAGGAATTCTTGACTGCTCCTAGATAGAGCTCATTCACCTTCCCTCTGTTAAGCTGAAGGAGAGATTCTTAGTTGCCTCTCATTCCTTAGCCCTCATTCCATCCTTATTTAGCTTGAATGTTATTTCATGTACAGCTACTCTGCTCTACAATCCTCTTGTGACCAAGAAAACGCACCAGCAGCCCTACTCTATGACTCCATGCCCAATGATTTGAAACCTCTCACACTATGCATGCCTCCCTACTTGAAGACATCAATCATCCCACCAAAACTTAAACAAAACACAAAGAACTCCATAAGTAGCCGAAAATCCTTCAAACAAAGCTAAATCATAAACAGATAGCCCTCTCTGATTGCAGGTAGGCTAGGACCTGCAGTCCAAAGATTGGTTTGTGGTTACCTCGGCCGTATTCCCTTGGGAGTCAAAGGGAATAACCTAAGTGTTAACAACATCTTGTGCTTCCCACACTGATTTTACCATGAACTAGAAATGGTCCGAATCCTCATTCCCTACCCCTTTGAATACTGGTAATTTGATGCCACTCGCCATACTATACTGTGGAGGTTGTGGAGGTGGAGTGCGTCGAGATGGGGGTCAGCGAGGTGAAGTGGGTGGCGGTGTGGGTGGAGGTGTTAACCACAGAATGTGCTACCTTATCAAACTGACCGCACTTCTCATAGAGACCTTCGTGGACTCTTCCTTACTCTCTCACGAGGGTGAAATCAAGGGACTATTTTATATTCTTTGCTACCTTTGTAGATCTTTCCATTCTGTGTAGTCCCAAACATTAATATATTCGCATGACCCCTTTCTCACACAATAGCATCTTCATCCAAGTATTTAAAGATTTAATATACTTACCTCGCGGTCCTTTGATAAAGCGTGCCCTGCCTCACTGTAAATAACATTCGTGTCCACCACAAACTCAGTGATGAATCCTCCTATTATTTGGTCGATCCAGTGGTCCATAACTTGCGCTATCTTATCTTCTAAGGCTTCTAGTCTGTGCACTAGTTCCGGAGTCCACACTATTGGTTTGCCAAGCCTACGCCTTCCTTGGTTGTCTACTAACTTTACGATCCACTCTTACAGCTCTAACGAAAAAGATGCAAAGAAAATCTCGTGGATTTCTGTATACGTGTAGTGCTTCAACCACTTTTCCTCAGATACTCGTGAAGTTCTTTTTTCCTGTGTCACGAACTCGTGAATCTTCTTGTCCAACCACTCTTTAATTTCCTTCTTTGTTGGGTTCCAGTGGCACAACATCAGACATCCCTTATGTAGATCTTGGTCTCGGAAATGAAACCATTTGTTGTCTTAGTGGGGCCTGACCTAGGTTTGGAAGTGATTTAGCCAAGCAAATCCTAGTAATACTAACCCTTTTGGCAATAGTCTGTGGAGTGCAGATTGAGGTCTCACTCGAAGTAGTATGGGAGGGTGCTAGAACCAGGTTTTTGCACCCTAGGGATGTTTGATATGAGGCAATTGGTATGTGGTCCAACCTTTGTACTCACTGCGCTATGTGCACCTGTGGCACCCCGTGCCTTGTGATATTGTCTTCGCACTGTCTTAGCCATAGCACAACCCATGTTATTTACCCAAGTCTTCCTTAATTAGTCTCTGTTAGATGATTACTTAGATTAAAATAAGATATAAGCTTTCATATGAGTTTTCATCAAGTGCACGTGGTAAATAAATAGATTAAAAGAAATTTATAACATCAAATTAAGGACTCAAGAATAGATACACAGAATAAACATCTCTTTATTAACTTTCAATCCCAAGTATAGACCCAACTCTACCCTATGCACTCAGCTGCAAGGGTCCGTGCACTTAGCTACAAAGTTTACTAGGCCTCTACACACTTAGCTGTAGAGCCTCTTCCTACTACTACGACTCAGTACACTTCAATTTCCACTCTATTCTTTAACCATGCCTTCGCTATTCTCTCTATCATTGACTTAGCTTAGATGAATTTACAATTTAGAGCCTCACTCTATTTATACAATCCCATGGTCTGCAGGCCATGGGTAGGCCGACACAACTTTACATTAAATTACAATATTTTAAGGCGGACCACCCTATGACTCATCCTAAACTTCGCGCTCTGCGCCCGCAATTCGTAGAGTGTTACAATACAATTGACCAAAACTTGGGCTTTGAGCCCCAAAACCTGCTGTGAGGGATCCCATGCCCAACAATCCATACGTGGTTTGCTGGGGCACCCAAGATGCCCACTTGTTGGCCACGTGACCTTAAGACTTTAGGTGAATTTTGTCTCCACACGAAGGGGAAAATATTTTAGCAGTCTATATTCATATTGGTTCCCCATATAGTTATCAGACCCTCGAACCAGGAACCTAATAAAGATTCTTTTGCATATCTTCTTTAGGTTTTGACCTTCTAGGCTAATGAGAGAATTCCACACTAATCCCTACTCAAGACACCCAGGATATCAAAACACCCTTACAACCATCGAGTGATGTTACCACTAGCCAAACTTTAATAAAGAAGTAGCAAAATACATGGAAAAATGCATGTAATTCCAATAAGTGAAGATAAATGCAAGGATATGAAAGGATTACTACATCCTATCTCTATTCCATAATGGACATGGGAGGTAACGTGTGTGGATTTCATTATTAGACTACCCAAAATAGCAAAGCAACATTAGACAATCATGGTAGTGATGGAGAATCTTAGCAAGGTAGCTCAATTCGTGGTGGTCAAATACACCTATTCTACTAGTGAAATAGCACAAATTTGCATAAGTGAGATCATGAAGCTACACAACATCTTCAAGAAGATCATGTCTACTACAGATACTAAATTTTAGTCTAGGTTTTGGAAGGAACAATTAACAGGCTTGGGGATAAAATTAACATTCAACACCACCTATCATCCATTGACAAAGAAGAAAATGGAGAGGACCAAATGGATCCTTGAGGACATGCTAAGGATGTATGTGATGCTTCATCCAAATACTAGGAAGAGTGTCTACCACTTGTGGATTTTTCATACAAAAATAGACACCAAAAATCCATAAGGATGAGCCCATTTAAAGCATTTTATGGTAGGAAATGCATTACTCGTATTAGCTGGAGTGATCCAGTTAAGATAGTTCATGTAGGACTTGATATGCTTAAGGATATGGAATAACATGTTCAAATCATAAGGAAAAATCTAAAGGTTTCATAGGGTAGACATAAGAGCTATGGAAATAAGCATAGGATCCACAAGGAGTTTCAAGTTGGGGAACACTTTTATCTAAGGGCTAATCCCAAAAGGAGTTCCCTAAGGACGGGGACATGTGCCAAGCTAGCACCATGATAATTTGTGCCATTTGAAATACTTGAAAGAATCATTAAGGGAATTTGAAGGTCTAAAGTCGGCCTCCTAAGGAAATTATGAAATAATAGTGGAAATAATAAAATAAGATTAGATTACATCATCAAATTTTAGAGGGAAAAAGGAAAAAACTATTTTTTCAACTCGTATTTTAAACTTATCTCCCTATGGGTCTACTCAAATTTTGAGTGGAAACACTTGTTGGATGAAAAATTTGATTCCTCATCCAAGGAGTACATGCTTCATACTTTTGATGGACCCTACTACATGAAAAATTAGAAATACATGAAAAACATGATTACAATCACACGTTTTTCATGTATTTCTCACTTTTCGTGTAGCATGGTTCATTGGAAGTACGTAACATGGGTACTCCTTGGATGAGGAATTAAATTTTGTATCCAATGAGTACTCCTGCTTGAAATTTGAGTAAACCCTTGGGGAGATAAGTTGAAAATACGAGTTGAAAAACTAGTTTTATTATTTTATTATTTTTTAATATTTTTTACTTTTTTACTCCAAAAATGGTGAATCATCCCCCATGGTTGACATCATAATCTTGAATCATATTGGTTATTATAAAGTTTATTTTGGTTCTACATTTTTCTTAGGAGGAACATTTTAGACCTCAAAAGTTCCCTAATTGAGACTTGCCTTACCTACCTCCGTTATAGTTCATGATTTTTTTCATGTTTGTTTACTTAAAAATTATGTACAAGATTATAATCATGTGATTGATTGGTCTATGATTTTGGTGGAACTAGACAGAGAGTTCCAACTATATCCAATGTGACTTCTACACTAGAGGAGTCTCATGTTCTAGAATTGATCTATAGAGCAAGTCAAGGTGCAATGGAAGCACTTTGGGGTAGAGGATGTGGGAAATGACTGATGCCATGAAAGCTAGTTATCCTATCTTGTTTGATGGTTAAAAAAAGTATGTATAAATATCCACAAAAAATTATATGTTTCATCTTGATTGTATGATTGTACATGGAAAAGTGAACACCAAGGATGATGTTCCCTCAAGGGTGAGGGTACTATGACAATCCCACCCGAAGTTCTCATGGAAATGGCATCGTAAATGTATTTTATGGTGAATTTAAATCAAAATGGCGACTGACTCAGCGAACACATATTACAGATTTGGGAAGGGAGTCACTTATTTGGGACGTCATGGTTTCTTGTGCAAGGGATAAACCTGAAACATGAGAGAGCCATTAAATATTGGTTGGTGTGGGAATTGAAGAAAAGAAATATTGAAATTAAATGAGTGAAAAAAAGAGGTATGCATGCCCATGTCGCTTGGGAAGAAATCACAAGAAAGAAAGGATGGGAATTTATGAAGGGATAGAGTGGTACAAACAAGGAAGGAAACAATAGTAAAGGGAAGCTAAGGAAGCAACCAAGAACAAGACTGACTGCGGAAGAGAAAAAAAGGAGGAGAAGAAGAGATAGAGAAGAGTGGAAAAAGGGAGAGTGTAACATGAGCTCTCCGCAAGTAGCGCCGAAGAGAAGATAAGAGAATGAGACTAGTTCTTGATCATTGTAGGCTATAGGTTGAGTTGCTAGTCTTTAGAGCCATGTAATGGCTTGGGGCCCCTGGAGGTTGAGGGTTGAGAGAGAATCCCTGGAGCAATGTAACTATAGGTTTTAACCCTGTATAGAA
>APFE030733727.1:0-11755 GCA_000404065.3 Pinus taeda
GGTAACACACAGAAGGACTATTCCAAGGTGAAGTGTTGGAATTGTCAAAAGATGGGACACTATGCAGTTGTGTGTCCGGAGAAGAAGAAGAAGGGGAAGAACCAGAGCGTGACAACTTCAGCAGAGGTTGAGGACTTTGTAGTTCATTTTGACCGGGAGTTTGGGTTCACTACATATGAGTCCTCTAGTGCAGGATCGCCTGCCACACAGGTTCAGAGGGAGCATGCTTTTCCCTCGATTAGCGGAGCATCTTTAGGTATCTGGTATGTGGACAGTGGGGCTTCGCATCACATGACAGGCGTCCGTGAGTACTTCTCTGAGCTTTCAGAGAGTGGCACGATATAGAGGTAGTACTCGGTGATGACAGAGTTGTTAGAGCAGTCGGGGTGGGGACACTGACATTTCAGAGGGAGTCCAAACCTCCCTTGAAGGTGACAGATGTTATTTATGTGCCAGGGATGAGGAAGAACCTCATATCCGTCTCAACTTTGGAGGATAGAAGGTATGAGGTATTGTTCAGGGGATGACAGGGGTTGATGTATCCCAGGGGCACTCCAGCTGATTCAGCTAGAGTGATAGGTGTACGCCATGCAAAGGTGTACAAGTTTGCATTCCAGTCCCTTGTGGCATTGAGCAGTAGTACCGACAGCAGAGCTAGCAGTTTTGAACTATGTGAGATTTGGCACCACAAGATGGGACATATGTATCATGGAGCCTTGAGGACCTTGCGGGAGATCACTACAGGTGTGTCAGATTTCAGTACTGATCACTTTGATACTTGCAGAGGATGTGCGATGGGCAAGTTTGCCAAATCCCCTTTTCCCAGCAGTGACAACAGAGCGACTGGGATACTATTGATTTGATTCATTCTGATGTAGCGGTCAGATGTCTTTGTTTTTCTTGAGTGAATATGAGACTATGTTTTATTATTGATGATCACTCCAGGAGGACCTGGATTTATTCCTTGAAGACCAAGAGTGAGGTCTTCAAGCGGTTTCAGGAGTTTAGAGCTCTTGTGGAGACACAGACAGGTCGGAAGATCAAGTCCCTGAGGTCGGACAATGGGGGAGAGTACACCCTTGGAGAGTTTGTTGATTATTGTGCAGAGGCAGGCATTAGGAGAGAGTTCACTGTTCCTTACAACCCCCAACAGAACGGGGTTGCGAAGAGGAAGAACAGATCCATTGTAGGGGCTGCCAAAGCCATGCTACATGATCAGGGGCTGCCATTGTTCTTGTGGGCAGAGGCCTGCAACGCAGCTGTTTACTTGCAGAACATGAGTCTGCATCGTGCCTTGGGGCACATGACTCTGAAGGAGGCTTTCGCTGGGAAGAAGCCTGATATTGGTCATCTTCGTATCTTTGGATGCATTACATACTCCTACATACCCAAGGAGAAGAGGACCAAACTAGAGCCCGCCGCAGGGAAGGGTATCTTTGTGGGCTACAGTGAGACCTCAAAGGCCTTTCAGATTTACATTCCTGCACAGAGGAGAGTTGTTGTTAGGCGGGATGTGAAGTTCGAGGAGGACAGGGCTTTTAGGAGGTCACGGGAGTTAGAGTATCTGGATCAGCCAGACCCTCAGCAGCAGTTGAGTCAGTCGCAGGGATCCAGTGGGCAGGGATTAGGAGGATCCGGAGGTACTTCTATGACGATGCCAGGTCCGTCAGTGAGCAGTCGCTCGACAAGCCAGAGGGGTGGTGCCCTGGGCAGCATGCAGAGCAGTTCACTAGGGAGTCCACTGATGGACAGTTCACACGATACCTCAGCTTCTACAGGTTCAGGTGCAGGTAGGAGGACAACAGACAGATAGTCAGGAGTTCAGGCTACTGATGGTGATGAGGAGGAGGAGTTTCATTCTCCAATGGGAGAAGTATGCTTAGGGAAGAGGAAGCCCAAGTGGCTTAAGGACACCTTGAGAGATGCCACATCTGTTGCTGAGCCTAAGAGGTCGATCAGAGAGAGTAAACCACCTGAGAAGTTTTGTAGCTATATGGAAATGGCTACCAACATCCTTGACTCTGAGCCTTCTAGCTATGAGGAGGCAGCTAGCCAGCAGGTCTAGAGAGAGGCCATGCCGGAGGAGTATTCTTCTATCATGAAGAATGATGTTTGGGAGGTGGTGCCGAGGCCTGAGGGAAAATCCGTGGTTACTTCTAGATGGCTTTACAAGGTAAAGCATGTTGCAGATCGCAGCGTTGAGAAATTGAAAGCGAGGTTTGTGGCTAGAGGGTTCTCCCAGGTAGAGGGAGTTGATTATGAGGAGACCTTCGCTCTCGTGGCTCGATATACTTCGATCCGCTCCATTATATCGATATCAACAGAGATGGGTTGGAAGATCCACCAGATGGATGTGAAGATTGCATTTCTCAATGGCTTCATACAGGAGGAGGTGTACATTGAGCAGCCATAGGGCTTTGAGGTGCATGGGAAGGAGTCCCATGTGTGTAGACTGAAGAAGGCCCTTTATGGCCTGAAGTAAACTCCCAGAGCTTGGTGCTCTAGGATAGATACATACTTGCAGGGGATGGGTTTCACAAAGAGTGAGGCAGATTCGAACCTTTACTATATTGTGATAGGTGAGGAGCCTTTCATTCTGGTGTTGTATGTGGATGACTTGATCATTACAGGTGAAGAGAGACTCATAGAGCATTGTACGAGAGATCTTGCGGCGGAGTTTGAGATGAAGGACATCAGCTTGATGCATTACTTTTTAGGTTTGGAGCTGTGGCAGGAGGAGGGGAATTTCTTCTTGGGGCAGGGGAAGTATATTGTGGACATCCTTGGCAGATTCCACATGGAGGATTGTAGACCCATGTCGACACCGATGATTACCAACTGGAAGAAGCTTCATGATTCGGATTCCGAGTTGGTGGATCCCACATTGTATAGGCAGCTGATTGGTTCCTTGATGTATTTGGTCAACACTAGACCAGATATTTGTTTTGCAGTCAACACGATGAGTCAGTTTATGTGTGAGCCTAAGAAAGTTCACTGGGTGGCTGCAAAACACATTTTACGGTACTTGCAGGGGACAATGGATTATGGTCTGGACTACAGGCAGGGGGATGGAGTGAAGTTGGCAGGTTATACTGATTCTGATTGGGCAGGTTGTGCTTCTGATAGAAAGAGCACTTTAGGGTCCTGTTTTGGGTTGGGTTTCGCACTAGTGTCATGGTTCAACCGAAAGCAGCAGTTAGTAGCATTGAGTTCAGCGGAAGCAGAGTATATGGTAGCCAGTCTAGCTAGTTGTGAGGCCATTTGGCTTCGTAAGATGTTGTTTGGCTTATTTGGTCAGCCGTTGAGACCTTCAGTGATCTACTGTGATAATCAGAGTTGCATTAAACTCACGGAGAGTCCAGTATTTCATGACAGGTCAAAGCATATCGGGATCAGATATCATTTCATCGGAGACTATGTTCAGAAGGGAGCTGTGAAGCTTGAGTATATTTCCACTGATGAGCAGGTAGCAGACATTCTTACCAAAGCCTTACCACGGGGCAAGCATGTTTACTTCAGAGACAAGATGGGTGTGGTGAGGAACACCTTCCTCGGTAAGAGGGAGTGTTGAAATTTGGTACCGGAGAACAGGTGGTTCCCTTAGGCTTTGATCTTTGGCCTAGGGAAAAGTGTCCAAAAGAATTTAATTTTTCTCCTAAAGTAACTTTACAATTTTTATAAAGTTAAATCTAATTTAAAAGTGACCTTAAGTGATAAAGTTACTAAAGTCTAATTTTAAAGTGACTTTAATAAAGTTAATGTAAAATTAGAAAGGAAAAGTGACTTTGGAAATAAATGACTAAGTGGGTCTTTATTAAAGTGGGGTGAGTTAAAAAATAAAAAGTGAGATTTAAATGAGCATTTAATCTCAGCCCTAGATCTCAATCTATTTCAGCCATTGTATTTAGAGGTTACCCAAAAGTCACTTAGGATTAGATTAAAGGAGGAAAATGAGGCAAAAGGTCATTCATTCTTTCATGAGCAGATTGAGAGAAGGAGAGCAAGAGAGCAAGGGAGATTTTTGGACAAGGAGGAGAAGGAGACAACAACTTGGCACACATTCCAAGGCAGCACTTTAGCAAATCCGTACAGTTGAGTTAGCACACAACAAAAGATAGTATTTGGGCACGGTTTTCAAGGAGGCCATACAACAGATTTTGAGGAGGTCGTACAACAATTTTTTGTGGAGGCCGTACAACAAATTTGGAAGAGGACGTACAAAAGTTTTCAAGGAGGCTGTACATCTGTTTTGTGGAGGTCGTACAACAGATTTGGAGGAGGCCGTACAACAATATTGTTGTTCTGTTTCGCTGGTTGCAAGTTTTCCAGTAGGCTGTGAGGCACAAAAAACGAGATACGTTGTAAAAGTTTGTTTGCTGATTTTTTTCGCTGAATATTTTTCACTGTAAAAAGCATTTTCAGAAATAAGGAGCTCTCGAACTGGTTTTCCCCAAGAGTTGTAGGGGGTTTTTCCGGGGTGACCTTGACCGAAAATCACTGTGTTTAAATGTGTTTAATGGCTGTTTGTACTTGTTGATTTTTTTTTTTTTTTTTTTGCATTTTCCAACATTTTGTAAAATTTTCAGAATTTGTGTTTTTAGCAAAATTTATTTTTCAGTTGTTGAATGTATGGATATGGGAAAGGGCATTTAACTATTTTGGAGAAATAAGGTGAAACTTAAAACCGGGGTGGGAAATGAGAAATTTCTACATTCCCGACAGTGTGTCTTAGTCCATAGGCGATTGTGCCCCGAAGATATCTCAAGAGATTCTTGATAGCAATTTAGTGTATGTGATGAGGCTTGACCATAAACAGACTCAATGTATTCAATGCAAAACATATATCCGGACGAGAGTTCACCAAGAACATTAGTGCCCCTATGAGTTGACGACACTCAGAAAGATTTCCCAAATCGGGTCCGACAACACTTCTGCATAGCTTCTTGAAGTTAAGTTCCATCGGAGTAGTCACGAACTTGCAATCCACCATCCCAAATCTTTCAAGAATCTTCACAATATATTTTCCTTGAGAAAGGAAAATTTCGCTTGTCTTTTGTAAGATCTCCAACCCTAGGAAGTAATGCATCTCGAATTCGGAAGCCAACTCCCTCTTACATTGATGAATAAGAGGGTGTGCACCTATCAAAAATAAATCGTCCACATAGAGTCTCAAGATGAGAGGTCTATCATTCTCAACCTTAAAATAAAGGTTCAGATCAACTTCACTTATCGTAAATCCCAGCTTCATTAGATAGCTATCGATCCTCTCATAGCAAGCTTGGGGTGCTTGCTTCAACCCATAGAGGGATTTCTTGAACTTGCATACATGTGTCTAATGATCTTGAACTTCAAACCCCTCAGGTTGTCCCACATAGACTTCCTCCTTAATTGAACCATCCAAGAAGGCAGTGTTGACATCCATTTGGTGTAGATTTGATTCTTGTGAGGCAAAAAGGGCTATAATCGAACGAATCGTGGTGTAGCGAGCGACAGGTGAAAATATCTCATCATAATCTACATATTCCTTTTGAGATAAGCCTCAAGCAACAAATCTGGCCTTGAACTTCTCAACACTTCCATCAGCACCATGCTTGATCTTGTAGAGCCATTTAGAGGTGACAACAGATTTTTCCTGGGGAATAGGGACCACATCCCAGACATCATTCTTCATAATTGATTCGTACTCTTCGTTCATAGCATCCTTCCATACTTGTTGCTTCACAACTTCTTTGAATGAGAAAGCTTCAAAATGAATAATCGTGCTCATAGCAGTTAAGTACCCTTGGTACTTATTAGGCTTCTTGCTTTCACGAAATGTCCCCCTCAGTGCAACATGTCTCTCGAAATCTTCGAGAGTTTCCCTCAACCATGAAGGTCTCCTTTTGGAGGAGGAGGGCTCATGAGGAGGAGAAACAATGGGATCCATCATTTCTTCAACATCAGGCAGTGGCTCATCTTGTGAATCTCCCTAATTTCCCGCATCTGCTTCTTTTTTCTTCATTGGAATAAGAAGGTTGCTAATCTTCCTTAAGGCAACATCCTCATCGAAGGTGACATCATGACTCAACTCTACTTCTCTTTGACCAGGCATATAGATTCTATATGCCTTAGAAGTTTCATTGTAGCCCACAAAAGTTCCTTTCTTCCCAGATGCCTCCAATTTACTTCTCTTTTCTTTCGGCACATGAAAGTATATGGGACTACCAAAAATTCTAAAAAGAGAAATATCAGGTTTCTTACCAGTGAAAAATTCTTCAGGAGTTTTGGAGTCCAACGCTTGATGGGGGCATCGATTTTGAACATACACAATAGTGTTGACATCTTCTCCCCATAGGAACTTTGGAATTCCTTGATCATGAAGCATGGCACAAGTGGCTTATATAATGGAACGATTCTTCCTTTTAGCAACACCATTTTGCTCAGGAGTATATGCTGTGGTATTCTCCCTCTTAATGCCAGCTTCCCTGCAATAGTCATTGAATTCATTTGACTCATACTCGATTCGTTATCAATCCTCAATATCTTGATCTTCTTACCTGTTTGATTTTCCACCAAGGCTTTGAAGGAACGAAACCATGAGAATATTTCGTCCTCCTTCCTCAAGAAATATATCTAAGTTTTGCGAGAGAAGTAATCCACAAAGACAACATAATATAAATACTCCTAATGATGTCATATGCAACATACCAGATAAATCAGAATGAACCAATTGCAAAATGTCTGTGGTCTTGCTATCACTTGAGGGGAATGGTCCCCTTGTATATTTTCCTTCGGCACATCCATGACATACACCTTCATGCTCTATTTTGAATTCGGGCATACCTGTAACCATCTTCCTTTTATCGGGTAGAGCCTTATAGTGAAGATAAGCAAACCTCCGATGCCATAGTTCAGATTGAAGAGATGTGTTGCAAGACATGGCTCCCAGTGGACTTCCTCCAACTTGATATAAACTATCAACCCTGAATCTAAGATTAAATGCTTCTTTGAAATTTCTTTTCCACACATGTACCTTTCCATCGATGAATGCTACCTTGAATCCTTTGTCCTCCATTGCCGAGAAAGATACTAGGTTCTTCTTTAGATCGGGTACATATAGTACTTCTTGTAGATGAATGGAGTTACCTTGATTCAATTGAAGAGTAACATTCTCAACTCCCTTTACGAGATAGGTGGCATTGTGTTGGGCTAATTTATTGAGTAAGTTAACACAAGTACTTCATTATCAATCCAGGTTTGTAGAGCTTAGAAGCATGTCCAAAATGTATGGATATCAACTATAATCAATTTTAGAAGATAAGTTATGGAAACTAAAGGAAATGCAATTATAAACTAATTAAAAATGCATATTACAAATATAAAATTCAACCAAGTAATTTCTAATTCATTATGTAATAAGTAAGAGAAGTGACTCATAACTTAGGAGAACCAGTTTTGTCTTTCCCCTAGAATACTACTTCATGAACAGAAAATGGACAATAGCTTAAGATTCATAAACAAATAATGAAATATGCTCCTAACTAAAGAGGTTCTTGCTGTTCTTCATCACAAATTTTTTCATCATTAATGTCATTGCTAGAAAACTGGAAATTCAGAAAATCACTTGAAAACAAGAAAGATGAATTTTAGTTTTTATTCATTAATCCAATAGAAGGAGGGTTCAACTTGAATATTGTGTTGTCCCTTCATATAAAGATGATAAATAAACCAAAATTCATTAACACACATAATAAATCATCATACATCAAATCAAATAAACAAATTTGAAGCAAAACTAATTTATGAAAATCAAATTAGATAAACCATGAAGTGTACTTAGCTTGGAGCGGGGACCCTCTACCCTTGCCTTGCACACTTGGAGAGATTATCAGATACTGAAAACTCAGTCAATCATCCACACCATTGAACAACAAAATGAAGATAGAACAGGTCCCTCAAATTAACTCAAAGTATTCAGAAGTTTTGATATGAAATTATATAAATTCTACATACAATAAGTCTTCAATGTTTTGACTTAAATAGAAAAATATGAAACAAATTGATCTAAAATGTCTCTAACAACTATGTATATCCATATCTCATCTATCTAAGTGGAACTCATTCATCCCATCACTAAAAATATGGAAAATCCCATGAAATCATAAAACTACCTTATTTCCTAGGGATTTCCTGAATGATTGGTCATGTTTGACCAGCTTTGACCGGGCATGTTTAAGCTTGGTTTGACTGAACCAATAGGAGTTAGTTCAATCTTAGTTCCCAAGATTTCTAGAAATGTGCTCAACTCGTGCTCAGGTGTCTTGCAAATATGACATCCATGAAGCCATTAAGAAAATATTTAATTTCTGTCAAAAAATGCACTTAAAATTCAATTTTCATAAAAACATCTAAAAATTGCAAAATTAAATTTATATACCTGAATATCCATAAATACATAAAAATGGAGTGTATATGATGACAAATGGATGGATAATATATAAATTAAGTGTGCTTTCTTAAGCAAAATTGGATTAAAAAATGAGGGCCAACATCTCCCCTTGCTGATGCACAAGCATGTCCTCATGCTTGCTTCCTTCTCTTGGATCTTCTGACCTCTACTGTAAACTTTGTCCCTGATCCTGATGCTTCCTGTTGTGCTGCTTCTAGTAGACAGTCTATCCCCTTGTATTGTTCTTCCTTGTAAATTGTAGCTTTGACATTCTGTTTCTCATACTTGTTCTTCCACAAGTTTTTGTCTTTGAGCCACTTAAAAGCCTGTTTGCAAAGAAGATCATTCTTTCTTTTCAGTTTTCCTACCTCCTCATTTAGTTTTTCATTTTCCCTTATCAACTTTGCATTATTTTTCTTATATGCTTTGTTCTTTCTTCAAGTGCCTCTCTAAGATCCTGTTTATCTCTAATTGATTTGCTAGTTCTTTTATCTCGCTCAGTGGCAGTTCTTTTTCTAATTCTTGTGTACTCTTGGCAAATGATGTGGTCTCAACATTGTCAAAGTACGAGTCTTTTTCCAATGCTTCTTTTTCTAATCTTTCAATGATGTCATCTACTTGTTTCTCTGTAGAAGGTGTCTCTACAATCTGTACTTTAGGGTCTTTGCTACTTGTCTTTGTTGAGATCTTTATCCTATGCCTCCTAGGAGTGGATATGAAGGATGTCTCATTCTCAATCATGACAATATTGTGTTGCTTTTTGGATCTAGTTCTTGAATAGAGAGGTGAATTCATTATGCTTATGGTTTCATGCACTGTTTTATATTGCTCTTCTATAACATGTTATTCATGATGATTTTGGACTAAAAAATATTTCCAAACTATACCCTTAGTTCTCACTTGATATTCTACAAGAATTTTTACAAGTCCTTGGTGATAGATTTGAGCTTCTTTTGGTTTAGTTTTGTTTTTTACAGTCTCTATCATCTTAATCTTATTCCTAGAGAAGAAATATGACAAGTTAATTTTTACTTCTCCTTTGATATGTTGGAGCAGTCTGACATGGTAAAGATGTGCCACACTATGGCCTCTAACACATGTGAAAAACTTTTGAATGATTAAAACTAATTCTCCCCAAGGCTCATTGAACCATTTCCTAGGTATGCCTTTAGTTCTATCAAAGGTTTCCTTCATGTTCTTCTCTAAAAAAATAGTCCATGCTTTTTCGTTAAACCTTTATGATAGTGTTCTCCTGTTAATGGTAGATCTAATGCTTGAGAGATGAATTATGGAGTCAATGAAATAGCTATGTTTCCCACCATAGTTTGGTCCTGGGCATAATTGTTTATAAATTCTTTGCTTATGCTTTCATTGTGCCCATTAAACTTCTAGAGAAATCCTATAAGTCCAACCTAATAAAGTTTCTCTACTGTTTCTTTCTCCCACTGCTCAATCTGAAATTTTGGTTCTATTCTTGTAGGCATGTGTTCTGAAAACCAATTTATACTGTCATCATTTTCATTTTAAAAATGAAAATAAAAATTATGCATGCATACATATCTTTCTTGATTCATTCATGCTTTGTAGTAATAGAGCTTACCTCCTCTATGATACTCTTTAAAAACAATGAAATCAACCTTGTTCAATCTGTGTTTTGTTGCAAAAATGAGTCAATGTTCTTTAAAACATTACTCTTTGTAGGTGAAAATCATAAAAAAAACATCTTGATCATGTTTTTCTTGCTCCCTGATACACAAACCAATTTTTGTTTTTTCCCAATTCATCAAACTCCCTTCTCTGTTTCAACAACCCTTATTGTGCATGTGAATAAAATGATCTTCCCATACAAATCATTCATGAACTATATCCACTGTTTATAGGAAAATAAATCTTGTTTTTAAAACGAAAATCAGAATTATGTTTTGATGTAGACCATTGTGAATTAAAATAATAAATAAAAAAACTCATGCCACAGTTCCTCTTGCCTTTCAATTTTCGTTTATGACTCTTTCTTTATATTTGACAAATTCATTATATGACAAACTGAAGCGGTTTTTAAACTCACTGTTTGTGCAATCAAACAACAAATAGTTCACTATTTTTTATTATTATGCAACACTCTGTTTCAACAAACAAAACTTGGCGATTTTGTGGTTAAGTATAGAAGATCTGATTTGATTTACCTGCTTTTGGTGAAATGCCAAGATTTCCTCTGAGTCGTGGCCTTATCTCCCTGCATTTCATAACATTTTCTACCGTTAAACTCTACTTAAAAATCCTATGTATTTATTGGTGGCAGAGTCTAAATGAACAATTGCAATGACAAGTTTTAAATATTGGTAGAGACACTAATTTATAACTTGAAGTTAATTGGTGTTTTCATCAAAATCCCTAGATTTATTCATCGAAATATCCGTTGCATTTATGAGAAAATTTTGGGTTTTTCTCTTACCTTCTTTCTTTATGAGATATTTGCACTTAGATTGCGTGTTCTTGTTACACGACTACCAGATCTCTTGGCTTAACTCCCAGTCAACACCGCTTGCTCTTCTTATCTCTTTGTTCCTCCATTGCTATATTTCATGCTTCCTTTTCTCAGTTCAATTTCCTCTGTCCCTGCATTTTTCTCTGTCAATTTGTTCTTCTCAAGGTATTTCGAATGCGTGCCAATAGCTTGCACGACATTCAACTTCCTCTTTGAGCTTGTAAGTGGTTGTGATGGTGAAGAAAATATGATTTTACAGAGGTTTGTGGGTTTGAAAACGGTGAAGGTGCATAGAATTTGTTTGAAATGTTGTATCACTGTGTTTTTCAAATTAGTTTGACCGTTTTCACATGCTTCAACCTCTGACTGAGATGACCTCGTGGCTTAGTCCTGTGTACTTGCTCCACGGTGTATACCTCCACGTTCTCGGCTTTACTCATTACCGTATACCATGTCTATTATTCTACTTATGTCGCCATATATCCATACCGCCATACCTTTGCATGCCCACTGAAACATATTATGACTCCATCTCGTGCCCATTGAAATGGTTTGATTGCATGACCTCGTACCCATTAAAATGCATCATGGCTCCATCTCATATCCAATCAAAAATGCATTATGCCACCGAAATGCCTCATAATACCACTTCATACTTTTGCATTTCGTTGCATTATTCACATGTTTGCATCATTTGTTTTAGCATTTCATTGCATCATTGTAACTTTTACACTTTGTTGTATCATTTTGTATTATGCACTTTGGTTTTTTTTCCAAGGAAAAAAACGGTAACCTTTTATTAATGAATTAATGAAAAGTTACACTAGCAGATGCAATGAAGC
>APFE030733734.1:0-18718 GCA_000404065.3 Pinus taeda
GGGTTCGAAGGGGGGGGGGGGGCGCGCTCCCCCGCAACTATGATCACATCACTCAAGGTATCATCAATGGTTGGAATTTCTTATGGGGGAGAGAGTGCTTCAGAAGAAAATTTCACAGATTGATCCAATATAGGAACCCCCCCTTCAAGATTTGGAATCTAATTATCAAATTCTTGGAATGATTTTGCATTTGCAAATCTATCCAAGCGATCAAGTTGCCGCTCAACAGCGTTGTCATCTTTGGAAGATTCAAGAAAGATTACATCTCTAGATAGAAAAAACTTTTTATTAACTTCATCATAGAGGCGGTATGCTTTGGAGGTGTTTGAATACCCCAAGAAGATACACTTATGACTCCTTTCACCAAGTTTGTTTTCATGTAACTTTGGTATCAAGGCATAACAGGTGGAACCAAAGACCCTGAGATGCTTTACCGAAGGAATGTGCCCATACCACATTTCATAAGGAGTCTTGTTTCTAATAGCATTAGATGGACATCTATTCTTTACATATACAACACATAGAACTACATCATCTCAAAACATTAATTTTACATTCCTGAAAAACATCATGGAGCGCACCATATTTAAGATTGTCCTATTCATTCTTTCAACTACTTCGTTTTGTTGGGGATTATAAGGCACAGTTGTTTGATGTTTGATCCCATGTTGGCGAAGATAGTTTTCAAATTCAGTGTGAATAGAGCCAATATGAGATTGTGCATCATTTTCAATCCATGTATGAAAGTTCTTGAATGTTTGAAAAGCATCAGATTTGTTCTTCAATAAATAAACCCAACACATTTTGGTGTAGTCATCAATAAATGTCATCATATATTTATTTCCATTTGTGTTGACACGTTAGAAAACCTTCATGCACTTTACTGATTTATTCCTACCTACTTGTTCTGTTAATTAACAAGTTATTTACCATGTAAATACTGGAAATAAATACAGGTACATGCTCAACACATTACCGATCGTCAACTAAAGGAAATAGAAACAAGCACACAAGTGACACTGTTGTTTTTGGACTAATGTCCCCAGAAAAACCCAATGTGGGAAAACTGGTGCAACTATCTGAGGGTTTGATTTATTAAACAGTTTCAGAATACAATCTGGGTGCCAAATCCAGCTCACCCAACAGGAAAAAATCTCGGCAGTAGTACCTCTCTACTCGGAAGCAGATATTCCGGTTGAAACCCTGGGTAAACACTCCGACAACTTCACAGCTCCAATCTGCCCCACGAAACCCCAACGTCAGCCTCTCTTTGGCCCAAAGTTAGCCCACCGTCACTCTGGCTTGGCCTGCGTCAGCCTCTGGAGGCACTGCGTCAGCCCTCTGGCCTTCTGCCTCATGCTGGCCCTGTGAGGCACTGCGCAGCTCCTGGCTGGCTCTGCATGAGCCCTGGTTGGCTCTGCATGAACCCTTGGCTGCTTCTACATCCCTCTCTCCGACTACTGCACTGATCCTCCCAGTGCTATCTCTGCCTCTCTGCTTCTGTATTCACTGCCCCTCAGCTCCAACTCTGATCACTCTCTCAACTTTCTTAGCAAACCCAGCCCCAAAAAGTCGAAATCTTGATCTCTTGGTGTGTTCTCCAAGTGACCCTCAAGCCTGCTCTTATACTTTTCTCGTTGACAAATCAACGGCCGAGATTAAGTCCCTAATCAATGGCTAAGATTAGATTTGCTTGATCCATGACTTTTGGACCATTCTAACACAGTTTTATATTAATTCACTTTAATATTTTATTTTCCTTAAGTTTAGACTTAAGGACTCCATTAAAAATATTAATTATTTTAATATCTCCCAAACTGTTTAGAATCTACCCAAACCCTTTCTGGGTATTGGAGACCTCATGTGCCTTAGCTTCTCCACCAATTTTTGTGGCTAGAGCACATCCGTTGCTACCCCAAATCAACAATTTGCAAAAGGAACAGACTTTGGACCACATAAATCTGAATGAATGAGTTCGAGTTTTCTATGTGCTCTGGAATGTGAATCATGGAAACACTGTTTTCTATGCTTTCCTAGAATGCAAACATCACATTGCTTATGTTTTCTAGTAATTGTAGGCAAACCAGTGACACCATTTTTCTTCAATAAGCGAAGGCTATCATAGTTCAAGTGTCCAAATCTAGCATGCCATAATAAACTTGATGGAAATGTACCTTCATCATAATGAGAATTGTATGAGAAATTTTGAGCACGAGCAGAGGTACCTTGCAACTTGAGAAGCCTTTCTTCTATCCTCGTCATGAAAAGTGAGTGATCTGATGCTTTTCTCACCTCAACCTTGCCATTAAACATATGAATGGAGTGTCTTTGCTAGCGGATGCAGACCAAGGACAACAAGTTTCTCCTCAGTTGTGGGAGATATAAAACATCATGCAGAAGAAAGTCTAGAAGACCAGGCAATTTAAGCCTGATTGTGCTAAGCGCTCATGGCTTGAGTTTTGTTTTGTCTGCAAGGTATATTGCTCCATCAACATTGTCAGTAAATTTTTCAAAAAATCTCTTCTAAAAGCGATGTGACAAGTTGCTCCTGAATCAAGCAACCAATCATTTTTCCAAGAAGCAAGTGAAGCATTAAATAAGTCTTCATTTACTCCAACATTACAATGTGCCACACCATAGTGAGCATATTCAGGTGCTTTACTTTTCTCTTTGTCATTAGTTTTACCTTTAGGTTGATTTCTTTCTTGCTCAATTCTGTCCCAAGGACACTTGCATGTGGATGCATCATGTGATCCATCTCTATTGCAACGTATGCAATGTAAATTTGACTTTTCTCCTTAAGAGTGTCGCCCCCCCTGCGTCTTGAATTTCTTCTTCCTCTTCCTCTTCGACCACCTCTTCCTCTGGAAGAATCTTGAGCGAGATTCTTTTCTCTATGTACAAGACACACAGCCTCTTCAAAAGACATAGGAGTTGTCTTCTTCCCAAAAGCTTTTTCTCTCTCAGCAAATTTATTCATAAGGGAGTCAAAGGTAACTTCTTTGAGGTTTCCATTTGCTTGCAATGACTCAAGATAATTTGAGTAAGTGGGATAAAGTGCCTTGACAAAAGCTATTAGAGGAGTGTCCAGTTCAACATTAGTGACTTTGATATCATGCATAATAGATTTTACTTCTAATGCAAGAGCAAGAGGATCATCATTTTGTAATTCAATGTTGAACAATTTAATAATGAGTTGAACAACTTGAAGTGCACAGTGTGAGTCATAGAGTTCCTTCAGTTTTTTTAAGGTTTCAAAAGCATTTGAAAATGGCGAAATATGGCAAGGCACCGCTTCATTTACAAATGTTGCAATCAAGGCATAGGCCTTGTTGTTCTTATCTTCCCAAATGGCGAATTCCTTGTCTGAGGTAGGCTTTTTCAGTTCTTTGTCTCATTCTCCAACACAATCTCCTTTCCATAGCTCATTAAAAATGAGAGTGTGTTTGATCTTTCGTGACCATTCAGGATAGTTCTCTTTTCCAGTGAGAACCACTTCCATAATAGATATCAATGAATGCATTTTAAAATTTGTGTACTGTAAAAAAATGCACTTTTGGTGGCAAAAAAAATGCACTTCTGGCAGCAGACTTTGTGTAACTTTGGTAAATAAAATAATGAGGAATATATCATAGTTATTACTGGGGGAGGTGTTGTATGGGGAAGGGGTTATGTAAGGGAGGTATTAATTGGATAATCCGATGGAAAAAGAAGGGCCAACTGTGGACCAACGGTATTAGAGGCCGACTGTCGGGCGGTTAACTCCCTTAAATAACTGTGTAATGCCGAGGGAGAAGTGGCAACAAAACTGTGCATACACAAAAACTATGGTAGATTTACCAATGAAAGTGTGCATACACAAAATCAGACAATGTTAAATGTACTGGGGTTCGACAGTGTAGTGGAATGTTTGGCATGAGGCTGGGGTAGCGGAGAGCCACAGAGGGTGGTTTTGTAGCACTGGAGTTTATGATAGAACTGGAGTTTTGCGGTGGCACGAAACTATGCATACACGCATGAGACAAAGAGGCACATTATCAACAACGGGTGGTGTAATGCAGCGGTAGAGTTTATGATAAAACTGGAGTTTTGCGGTGGCATGAAACTGTGCATACACGCATGAGATGGAGGCACAACGTATCGGCAACGGGTGGTGTAATGCAACATTAGATATATAAAAAAAAAACACATGAGACAGAGATGCGATGTGGTATGGTGCTAAGCTGGACACAAATTTTACAATTGTAAGGTATATCACAAACCATTCAACCCAGCCTTAACGCACATTCCAACACAAAATGTACATACCATGCAATGCATCATTTCAACTCTACGCATGCGTTTTGCAGTGGTACCTCCTTTGTATGGATGTTGCCTTTATCGCATACACTCTCTCCTGGGAAATCAATGAAGCCCACACAGAGTTTCACACTAGGGTTTGACCTCTCTCACCCCACCATATCATAGTTGGGCCATTCCAATGCATTAACACTCAGTAGGCATCAACGCACCATACAACGTTCACTTCATTACAGCGCCTAGAGTAGCGTACACACACCAAACTATTCGATGCAGAAAGCAGAGAATAATGGCAGAGGCCAGGAAGATAAGAGTATGGCAGAGGTGTCATCTCTACAAAATAGGCAAAACATAGGCAGAATAGGCAGAAGGGAGTTATAAAGGCAGAGAAGCTAAAAATAGAGTTGGCTCTGATACCATGTTAGGCCAGGAGGTAACTCCTCAAAATGAAATTTGTTTATTCATTTAGATTGCTCATAGTTATATGCATGAGGGAGTGACTCTTGGGTTTCATCTCCCGATGACTCTTCCTTTTCCATTACTTAATACTTACACTATTTACAACTGTTCACCCAATCCCCATGATTAGGTGTCAACACTGTCAACTCCCACAACAAATCTTCTCCGAATAAATTTTAAAGTATCAGTCAAACATGCCCTTTATGATGTATAAATTTTGTAGCAGTTAAAGACTCCTTAATATTTCTTCACATTAATTGCAAATGTTTATAAATTAATTTCTAGTTTTTGGCCTACAACTCCTTTGAATGTGTAATCAAGTCAATGTAGATCCCTCTCTAGTTGTCAATCTGCAAGCCATTTCCATGTCCAGTCATCTGAGGGATGAAACTTTCCCAGTTGATCTGGAAACATTTTTATATCATTATAAGGGGACCTTTTGCACCTCTCTATTTTGATTCAGCTCATTATTGCTGGTTGTAATCACTAATTGCTTTGGCTTTCATCGTTCGTAAGCATTAATAAAAATATCAATTTCAATTTCTATGTCTATCATCTGTGTCTCAGTTATTAACTGCACTATAAAGCAACAAATCCGTCACCAGGTTTACCAAAGCGCTAGAATTCTAAGCTAGAAGATGTTTCTTGCTAAGTAAGTTGGGGCACAATTACTATTGACCTGTTATGCCAACTATTAGATGATTTGCAAGCTCCCGTGGATATTCCACTAGATAGTTTGTCACAACAAATATATTGAAATAATCTGAAGTCTATACTATAAAGGGTTAATTCCTTTAATTTGAGATCTTTGATTACTGATTTTGTTGTTTATGCATGCAATAGATAAAACATGGAAAATAGAGAACAGTTAAATACACACCAATCACAATGAACACCAAAATATGCTTTGAAAAACCCTTTTAGGAAAAAACCCAGCTGAAAGGTGACACTGCTCTTCTCTCTTTTGTCTAGAAAAAAAATATTGCAAGTACAAAGTAGAAGGTACTCTCTTATGGAATTATCTAGTGTTCCACGGGGACGTGTCCCCCAAGGTGGGAGACACACCCCAACGCTCCCCCACACTCCTGAGAGGGGGAAACTCCCGAGGAAACGTTTCCCCCACGTCCCCTTTTTGGGGAAACTTGGGGAAACTCTAGGGGGACGTTTTTTCAAGTGACAAAACACCACCCCTTTGTAGGGGGGACGGGGGGATGTTGGGTGGATGCAAGGGGGACATTGGGGGGAGACGCATATGCGTCCCCCCATATTGTTTGCCTAGTAATTTTTGTAAAACATTAAAAATATATATAAACTTAAATATATGAACAAAAAATGAAACTATATGAAAACATAAAACTTGTTAAAACTTATTTTTTTAAATAAATAAATTAGTTAAATTATATAGAATTTAAAATTTAAAAAATTAAATAAAAACAATGACAAAAATAAAAAAAACTTAAAGTATATTAAAACTTAAGGCTTAGTATTTATTAATATTATTTAGTACTTTTTGAGAAATTTACTAGTATTTCACTGCTCAGTGCTTTCTATGTTTGATTTTAGTTTAGTATTCTATGGCTATTTTAAACTTCAACATAATGTCAATATCATTGTCATATGATGAATTTACTTTTTATGTTTTTGAAAATTTGATGCGCATTGCATAATTTCAATTGTCAAATGATGAATTTATTAATTTAATTTAGATGTACCTTGCATCATGCCAAATGATGAATTTAGAAGGAACATTGCATAATGTCAAATGATGGATTCAATTTAGTAATTTACTTTTTAGATTTACAATGTAGAAATGTCAAATGATAGTTCATAAACAATAATCGTCTAATAAGTAATGATGATCATATTTAGTGTTTAGATGTACATTTCATAATTATTAAGATTTTCTATTTAGTTTTTTTTCCAAAGAAAAAAGCGGTAACCTTTTATTAAAAAAATTAATGAAAAGTTACACGAGCAGATGCATTGAAGCATTCCGAAAGCTGCCACATGGGCTCAAGTGCTTACGCACCCCTCGCACTGTTAGAAAACTAACGTGCACAAAGAATAAGAAAATAGAAGAGAGGAGAGAGAAAGAAAGGGCAAAAAACTGAATTCCGGCAGTGAGTAAAAAACTCATGCTTCAAGTTTTTCTCCCCTTTTTCTTTTCAACCTTGCGCCACTCGCCAAGGGTGGGCTCGATCGAGGGAATGACTAAACGTGTTTCTGCCTTCTGTGGGCCTGTTTCTTTGTCCGAGTCTGAAGTATCTGGGTGATGATGCCGCTTTGTGCCTCCCAAGCTTGGATCCGCGCTTATCATCTCTGCCTGCTCTGTAGCCTTTGACAGTGCTATGGGAGAGGATGCCACGGCTTCGCCTCCAATAGGGTTATCGTCATTTGCCGGTGGAGGATTGTCTTCCTCCTCGTCTTCTGTTTCTTCTTCGGGATTCACTGTATTCTGCCATCCTCTTGGTTTTTTTTCTTGTTTCTTGTTCCTTCTGTTTTCCTTTTTGGCTTGAGGACAGTTGTTTCGGAGATGACCTGTTTGTTGACATCCTCGGCATCTGAAGGCCGTGTTTTCGTAGTCTAGTGGTTGTTTCCACTGGGAGTTGTTATGGATCAAAGTGATGCTGTCAGGAAGCCCTTGACTGAGATCAACTTCAACACAAATTCCGGCAAAGGTGTGAATGCATCTAGCAATTCTTTCGACATCTTGCTTGATGTATTTGCCTATTGCATTCCTCATTGCTTCAAATACATTGGGAAACCAAAAGTGAAGCGGGAGATTATGCAACCTTACCCAGACCGGCATTTTGGAAACCACCATAGAGGAAGGGTCAAATCCCGGGAACCATGGGGTCGTAAATAGCCCTGCGTTGCCCCAAAACCATGGCCCCTCATGGAGTGCATGGTCTTTTTCTTCCACTGTGTCGAATTTTACAATAAAAAAACCCTTTGTGCATAAAAGGATGTCACAGTTTGGTGTCCATGTGGAATGGATCCAATGCCGCAAAGCATCTGTTTTTGGCCAAAAGCCATTGAATCTACAAATGACTGCCAAAGAAGAGAGATCATCATGAAAGTTGTTTACCTCTGGCAGATCGATTGTCAGAACTGGGTTCTTCTTACTTTTCTCCACTATATAAGGACCAGGCAGATCTTGTGGTGGCACTGTCTTGTTGTTGGCTTCCCCTTTTCCTTTGACAGCATCCTTGAACGAGCCCGTGCCCTTTGAGCTAGATCCGAAGCTTCCTCCTCTTAGTCTCGTACTTAAAAAAATTGTTGAATCTCTCACTATTCCATAGTGCTGCGCTGTAAATTCTTCCTGAAGAGTATACCCTGCATAGATCAGGCTCAACTAGCTTGCTGATATGCCTGATAACTCTTGGATATCGTCCTTTATATTTTTTATCTGCATCCCTGTTTTTATTTGCATGCAGATTGTATTCCCTGTCAGGGTTCTTATGAAAATTTGAATTGCTTCTGGACCGTCTGGGTCTATCCCTCCAGGCGTTGTTTGCCCTTTCAAACGTTTGTTGCCACCCCTCGTTGGATCGGTGGGAGGCAGAGGATCTGTACCCTTACGCAGGCTCTTCTTTTGTTTTTTGGTCAGATCGATTAGGTCCGGGCCAGATCTGCTATCTTTGTGGACAGGGGAGAGCGAATCTGAAACATGCAACCCCCCTTTCTTTCCTTCGACTGCGGATTCAACCGTCTCCAGCCATGCCCTTGTACGTGCGGCTAACTCTGTCCACTCCGCACCCCAAACCTTAAACGCGTTCAGTGGGTGCGAATCAATGTGGGTTTGCATTATCATTAGCAGGTTTGAACCATGTCGAACCTCCGGCCACAGCGCTTCATACCTACCCTTAAACGCACTCAAGGGATGCGGATCCAGGTGAGGTTGCGCTATCAAAAGCGGATCTGAACATTGGCGGACAATTTCCACCTGGCCGCGACCTGTTACAGTAAGGGCAAGAGATTTACCGTGAAAATAACCCTTAATCAGTAACTGAGAGAAAGACCATGACCTGTGAGCCGTCCATTCTGCATCCGAGACTCGTTTTGTTGCAAGGGGTTTGAGTTCTTGATCTCTGCAAGACCCGATCCAGCGCAGCGAAAACAGGTCGATTGGACTGTCGTTCAAAATTCAGGGGTTCTTTGTTAACTCTGCCTCTTCGCAGCGCACTGTGACGGCGACTCCCATGAAAACCCTAGCCATCTCCCCGCTCTCGAATCCCTGTAGATTGTCTTCAATTAATAAATTAATTTTTTTCTTCAGATTTTCTATTTAGTTATTGACATATTTTTGGGATTTTATTTTTTTATTTCTATATATTAAATTTTTAATAATTTATAATTTTTATGACTATGTCTCCATGTTTTCCCAAAATTTCCCTAAATTTTGGGGTTTCTTATATACGTCCCCCTTGTGCGTATCTCTGCTCTCGCGTTTCCTCGCTCTTGTGTTTCCTTGTCCCGGAAACTCGGTGGAACATTGTAATTATCTGAAATGCACTACTATAAAACACAAAGCCTCTTTGTTATGTTCTTCACTTCCAACCCTAGGTTCTTTTGCTTTATTGTGGAACAATATACAATAAAAAATGAACGTGACACCTTTTTGTCCTAGCGGCTTGGTTCTAACACAACCTGATAGCTAACTTAATGTTAAGTTTGGTTGCTTCAACTCTCAACGAGAGTTACAAATTTGTCCATTCGAGAGTCTTCTTCATAGTTTTTATGTGACTTGTTACCCTTCAAAATGGGTAACCGTATAGGAGAATGTTAGCTTTTGTAGCATCGAATAGGTGTTCTAGAATCGACTTTGGTCAGAGAGACTAAGAGACACAAGATCTCCAAAACCCAGAAAAGGTTTCGGGAGAAAACACCCAAAGACAATTAACTTAATTGATCGATAATTAAAAAATGCCTAAGTCTAACTTAGGGAAATCAATTAATTAAAGGGAATTTTGAGAAAAGTGAGAATTCTCTAGAAACTCACATGGATTGAGTTTGAGATGATCTTAGCCATTGATGGAGATCTAATCATGGTTGTTGGTTCACCAAAGAGAGATTATAAGAGCAGGACGATGGGGATGGAGGAGAGACATAGAGCTAGTGGGTGATATAGGCAAATTGAATTTCCTAGAGTAGAGATTCAACTGAGAAGATAATTCGAGCCAAAGACTAGTAGTAGAGGCAAAGGAGGAGCAACAGGGTGATTCAGTGAAGGATTCCAGAGTCGTAAGAGTCAACCAGAGGAGGTTGATTTATTCCGCAAGAGGCTACACAATGCCTCAAGAAAGCCATTCGATTGCCAGAGGAGAGGTTGATTCAGTTGCCAAAGACCAAGATAATTTTCTAAAGGGTTGGAGAATCGCTTCTAGAGGCAACAACAGGAAGGACATTTGATATAGAGGTAGTTCCGGGCAGTGCACGTTATAGGCTACACAAAGGCAGCACAGAAGCCTACGCAGGGGTGTTTCGTGTGCTAATTCGAGTGGCCAAATTGTTGTTAGATACATGACATATTTCATGATAGGGTGTTGACCTTGGTCCTGCTAAGAGGGGTGGAGGTATTGCCCACCGTTTATCCTCCAAAACCTAGAGTCATGGGAGGACTGTGCGAACCACGCTCCCCTAGACATGTGATGATGATTGTTGGATGGCCAATGGGAAATCAGGTCGATATAGTCGACGCTATCACCCTTGAGGTTTATGAATGGTTAGATCAGTGTCACTGATGCCATGACATATCCCAATAGAGGACGGATAGGATGGGAGCAGAAGAGATTAGGAAGGATAGGATGATTTTGGAATAGCTTGGGAACCCAACTGAGATAGGGTATAACTATTAAAGTTGAAAATCTATAAATGTTCAAAACATAATTTTTATAGTGTCCTCACATAAAAAATATAATTATATTAATCATTAAATAATTACTAATATATTATATAAAAACATAACTTCAAGACGATGTTTTCTGAAGGAGTGTATGTAATGACCCATCTACCAGTGTAAACGAAATGGGAATTATTAGCATGCAGACGCTGCATGCATATGATAGCTACACATGCATGTGTGGCCTACACCACACTAGTAGTCATATTAAATTAGAAAAACATTTTAAGCACAGGATAAATGATGTAATTGTTGAAGATACAAAATAAATATCTAACTCACAAAAAATAATATACTGGAATATGTATTTTAGTATGTGTCGTTATCATAATAAGTAACCATAGAACATTATCCAAATGCTCTAAATTTTAATTACTAAAGTTTTAAAAGGAGTTATATTGTTATAAAAGAAGTAACTTTATACTAAGGTTAAACATTAAAAGGTATAATATTATAATATATTAAATAAATATTAATAACAAAAGCTCTACGTAAGTGATGAGTGTCAATATAAAACATGACTACCTCTTTAATTCACGGTAAGGAGCCACATAATAAGATAGGGGGCAGACAACCAAGGCAATGAAAGATGAATAAGCAGTGGTTCTGAGAAATAAAAGGAGAAGGGAGTAGGATTGAAAGGGGGATCTTTTGCGGCTTGAAAGCAAAGGATTGAGGGAAAAAAAGGAGAACACTTTTTAACACAGAGGTACAGATAGGAAGAAGTTAAGTTTTTTAGTCTTGATTGTACTGGAGTTTTTTGGCACGAGGGATCAGAATGCTTTCCAAACGAAGCATTCTGAGACTGAGTACCTAGGTTGTACCCAGTTCGGCAGGGAGGTTTTGGCCGTTTTGGTAACACAATCGGAACAAGAATTGCAGCGGTGCATACAGATTTACAACAGAGTAGACAGGTTGGTATTCATTAGATAAATTGCTTTAAATTTTGTATTTAAATTACATGTTCTAGTATTTTGAATTTAGGGCCCATACAAGGGCCAAGTGTCGAGATTGTAGGTGGAGAGAGAATTTTTCTCTCTAAATATATTTCTCAGATTTTGCTAATTGGATAGTCTATTGTGCATCAAAAGATTGTACTAAGAATTTCTCACTGCTGCATAATAATAAAACCCTCAATTGTTGCACCAATTTTTCCCACGTTGTGTTTTTCCAGGGACAATTGTCCAAAAATAATTGTGATTTTTATGTGTATGTGCTAACATATTTCTCAGTTTCTAGTGCACTTATTTTTCCGTAGTTTTATGGTGAAAAATCGCAGTGTGATTTATTTGTTATTTGCCATAGCAAGTAAATTGCATAATTAATTTAACAGTTACAAGAATGAATTTCCAGTTGCTGCAATTAGAATTGTAAATTTTCACATGCCATTAGAACAAGTTTGATGCACAGGAAGGTTAGAGACGAAGAGGGAGCAACAACATGAATTTTCCAGGGGCTATGTAGTGCCTAGTCAGGCAGTGCGAATTGCTAGATAGGGTTCGATTTTCTAATAGCAGGTGGCAGGAAAATTCGATTTGTCTAAGGAAGTGATTCCAACAGGCAGTAGGAGAGAAACTTAGTATTTTCGGAGAGAAGATTGCTTGTTTGGGCACAGAAGGGTTTTGCAACATTTTTTAGTAGCAAAACCAACGTCGGGTAGAAGAGAAATTGCACACATAGAGGGAGTTTTTCTCAGAGGGTTTCTAGCTTCAAAATCCAAAATTTCCAGTTGCAGCAGGTAGTAGTAGCAGGCAAATTTTCTCACTCTAGGAAGGAGTGCAAGTAGCAGAGCTAGCAGTGGAACAAGTGAAAGAGCGAAATTTCCATCATAGGTCGAGTTTTTGTAGAGATGGCTTCAGTTGGACTCTGATATTAAGACAGATTAGAGGGTGCATTGAACTATTATATTTGGTAGGCCAGGATGTCCTTCTTGCTAGACGAGTATGGTCTAAAGATTTGCGCAGAATGGGTTGTAGCCGTGCCTATAGATGTAGACCAGCTAACTAATTACAATAAGGAGATGGCTAGGGAAAAGTGGTTGATTCTCGATGGAGTTCGAGATCATATTGTCTCTCACGCTGGGACCAAGAATATGACCAAAGAAATGTGGGATGTTATTGCCTCACTATATCAGAATCCTTTTGAGCAGCGAAAGATGTTCTTGAAGGAAAAGTTAAGGAATGTTCGTATGGAGAAGGGAGAAGGCATCAACTCCTTTCTCACCAGAATTCAGGATATCTAGGATGCAGAGGGGGCTATCGTACAGATGTAGCAATGGCAGTGGTAGAGCCATGGGCAGCAATACAAGATGCAGCAGTGCAGAGGATGTTGGGCAAGAAGGCCAAGCATCAGCACAGTTACCGATGCTGGATGATTAGTGTGATGTTCAGTGGTGGAGCATTACTAAAGCACATTCCTCACTAAGAGTGAGTGTTGATTTGAGGTAGCATCGGATGTGTTTTAGCCATGAAAATTGTTGGAGAGGCTAAAGCACATGAGATCTCCAAGCCCCAGAAATGGTTTGGGAAAATTCTACCCGGTGAAGGAGATATTAAAATAATTAATATTTTTAATGGGTTCCTAAGTCTAAATTTAGGAAAATAAAAATATTAATGGATATTAATATAAAACTGGGTTAGAAAGTTCTAAATGACATGGATCAAGCCAAATTTAATCTTAGCTGTTGATTAGAGATGTAATCTCAGCCATTGAAGACTCAACAGAAACAGTATAAGAGGAGGCTTGAGGGTCAGTTGGAGATACACTAGAGTGATCTGTCATTCGATTTTCTAGAGCAGGGTTTGCTAAGAGAAATGGAATCAGTGATTTTAGTTACAGTGAGGGGCAGTGAGTACGAGGCAGAGAGGTAGTGATAGTGCCGGAAGACCAGCGCAGAGGCAGAGAGGTAGATGCAGAGCCAGAGGGAGCCATGCAGAGGCTAGCAGGGAATGCGCAGAGGCTAGAAGGGCCTGCGTCATCCACGCAGAGGTTGCAGGAGTGACGTAGAAAGCCAGAGAGGTTGCACAGAGCCTCAGAAGGCTATCGTAGAGGGTTTCAGGCTGACGCAAAGGCCAGGAGGGATGACACAGTCTTTAGATTGTATTGGAGAGGGTTTGGTGGGGCAGAATTTTCGAGTATTTGCTTCCGAAGAGAGGTATTACTTCCAGATTGTTTATCTCTGTCAGGTGAGCTAGGTTGGCACTAGTGTACTCAAAAAAACTGCTTAATAATAAAACCCTCAGAACTGTTGCACCGGTTTTCCCAAGTTGGGTTTTTCCAGGGATGATTGTCCAAAAATAACGGTGTCACTTGTGTGTTTGTCTATTTCTTTCAGTTGTTAATCTGTAGATGGTTGAGATGTTTTGTGTTTATTTTAGTGTTTATATGGTTAAATAAATTGTTAGTAATTAAACAAGTAGGCAAAATAAACCAGAGAATACAAATGAAATTTCTAACGGGTAATTCTTAGAAATTTCAACATTTTGCTTGAGATGAACAAATTTGTTATAAACATCATCTTCTTCTTCGTAGAATCTTTATAGCAAGGCATCTATGAAATTTTTCTAATGAAGAGAACGAGCATCACATGTTCCAGACCACCGTAGGAACCATGCTTCTGCTTCCAAATTGTTGGATGTTGTCACGATTTTCTCACATTCTCCTAATGGTGGGTTTTCAAAAATGGATTCCATTTTATTAACCCAAACAATAGTGCCTCTATGGTCTTTACCATCGTATTTGGGTAGTTCCTTTTTAATTCATTGATAGTCATTTTCTAGAAATTTAGTGTAATATTGGCTACCTAAGAAGCATATCTCAGGCGGATCAACATGTTCATGCACATTTCTGTTTTGTGGGTTGGATTCTGGTCCCTCCAAAGTTTGAATTGCTAACATGTCCACCTTCTCCACTAATTGATAAAGTCGTTTGTTATGGTCATCAAATCTTTTGGTGCTTTCATCAATTTTGTCATCCCTTTGAAGTGTTTTTTCCATCATCAATTTTATTTTTTATTTTACATTCATTAAATTTTGTTTGTGCTTTATCTAAATTACCAAGACGATATCACACACTATTGATGTCATCTCTGCAATGGCTAATATCAGCTTGTAACTCTTCGTTATTCACCATTTTTCCTTTTTTGTTGGCAAACCCCACTTTTTTTTAAATTAATTATAATTATATATAATACAATAAATATATATATATATATATATTATAATAAACTATTATATAATCTTATTTTGAATTATAATGAATTATATATAATAAATAATTATTATTTAACTATGCAATATAGATAAACCAAATTATGTATAGTACGCCAAAACTAAGGGTCGAGAAGCATTTGACCATGGGAGGTCGGAAAGATGTGACAGTCGGGACAAAAAGGCAACAATTAGTGATTTAGAGAGATGTCACGCAGACTATCGATTGAATCGGTAGAAAAAAACTATGGACAGGAATGGACAAGACGATCTGGCAGAAGAAAACAATGAATGGGAGACAATTTGGGCTAGCAGGTGACAGGAAAGCCGAGTGGATGAATCGGGGAGAAAAGTGCCAGTTACTTCGCAGAAGTGTGACAGCGGCACGAGTGAATGACGCGGACATGGGGAACAATGCCTATTGCAATAGTTGACCAGCAATAGGATAAGGCACAAATTGAATTGGCACCACAGTGGAATAGTGAACAGGGCAGTGGACGGAACATAATGGTAATAGGAAGCAGTGGAAATGACAGTGGAGACAGGGGTGTCAGGGAGTAGGGACGATAGATGCACGGTGAACAGTGATGGCAAAATGCTAATGGTTCGGAAGGTAGAATGTAGTGGAGTCGGTAGGATTTGCAGTGGATGAATGACATTGTGTGCAACAAATCAGCTTGAGGACCGAAATGTTGATTTTTGGTACCATCGGATGTGCTCTAAGCCTCAAATTTTGCAGGGAGGCTAGGGCACATTTATTCCAAAGAACCCAAAAAGCGTTTTGGGAAATTCTATCCAGAAGCAGTTTTATTAAAATACTTAATTATTTTTAATTGGACCTTAAGTCTAAACTTAGGAAAATAAAATAATTAATGGGTATTAATCTAACTGTGGGTGTAACTTCTAGAAGAAGATGAAGATCAAGCAAAAATGATCTTAGCCATTGATTAGCTTTTAATCTGGGCTGCTGAATGTCAATGAGGAGATTATTTAAGGAAGCTTGAGGGTCATTTGCAAAACACACAGAGTAAGTTCAGGAGTTCGATTTTCTGAAAGAGAGCAACTGTCGAGAGAACATCGATAGTGAGATTTTGCAATGAGGTGCAGGGATAATTTGGTTGGAGAGTCTTCTCCTGAGCCAGAATATGTAGTAGAGAGGCAGAGAGACACCATAAGGAGGCAACGTAGTACCTAGGAGGGTTTAACGCTAAGCCAGAAGGGCTCACGCAGAGGCAGCGCAATCCTCCCAGCAGAAGTCTGAAAATTTGTTGGGGTTTGACGTTTGAGCTGGTATGGTTGACGTCAAAGCTTCGGGAGAGCAAATCCACCCAGCATAGAGTTGACGCAGAGCCACACAGGGGCAGGGACACGTTGGTTCAACTGCAGGATCAACTGGGACTTGTCGAGTAGAGTGAGGTAATCTCACAAATTTCTTCTGCTAGTTGTATTTCTCTGTAACTAGATTTTCGGGAGGGTATCCAATGTTGTATTTAGAAAATTAGTGCATAATAATAAAAACCCTCACATTTGTTGTACCAGTTTTCCCGCATTAGGTTTTTCTGGGGCCATTTGTCCAAAAATCACTGTGTCACTTATGTTTTATCTTTCTCTATTGTTTTGTTCTTGTTTTGGGCATATATTTTAATTGATGTAGGCTACAGTGTACTAGCTTCAATATTTACTGTAGGAAGCAGTAAATAATTTGTTTTAGTAATTAACAAATAGGAGAAGTTTAATCAGTTGTTGTAGTAGTAGATTTGGTTGGGGTTCTCGAATTTTCACATGGTATCAGAGCTACAAGTGAAACAAGAAGAGCAGTACCAGAGAACCCAACAATGAGCAGAGAAGGAGGTCGAATCGCTGCAGGAAGCAGCGGTTCGAATCCCCAGAGGGATTGCGCAGTCCACGCCAGGAGGGTTGAATTTTTGAGGAAAGTCTCTCTTTGAGTCAGTCAATAGAGAGGAAGGGATTCTAGACCGAAATTTTGCAGTGCCAAAGGGAGCAACATTGTTACACAACATTTTGTCACTATCCTTGTACTCCCCGTTCCTTGATCCTGGAGGACCTCTACAGTGAACCTCGCATGCTTTGCCTTCACAAAAAAACTCCCTTTATGTCCCTCTTCATGAGCAGATCATTTCCCTTTTGCACCATTTCCCCTGGAACTTTTGTTTTGCCCAGTTTATAATGTTGGCGCTAATGACCTTGGTCTCCCCCGCGCCAATGTGCAAAGATTAGCACTATTCCCTGCGTCGATCGGTACAACTAAGTTGTGTTCCAGTCACACTAGTCCTATTATGGAAAGTTTTTTAAATTAGAGCCGAAGCTTCCAGTTCTAGAAGCTCTATAACGGAAGTCTGGTAAATGGTTTGGTTGGATGGGGTCGAGGATGACAGTTTGGGCTCCTTTCCCCTATAATGATGGAACTACCTCAAGGGATAAGTTGTTCTCCCATGAGAAGAGGATCCATCTCCCATCCATATTTCCTATATAAACCTCCCTTCTTCCCGAGCACAAACTAGTTATAGTTAGAGTGTTGGTTGAGTGTGAGTATACTATTTTGATTAGACAAGCAAGCTATTACTAGTTGTAACCATCTAGTTGTGTGAGGGAGAAGTGTGTTTGGTTTGGATTGAAGTCTAAAGGGAAGAGCTTTTAAACTATTGTTGTTTGAAGCCATCATGGAATGCTAGCAGAAGTGTGTGGGAACCCGATTTTGTCAGAGGAAGACTACAACATCAAGACGAATAGTTGTAATCTCTCTTTGATATTAACATATGCAACTATCGATTGACTTCCTACATGTTTTGTAATATTACATATTCGTGTCTTGATGTTTTTTGACTAAGTAGGTTGAATTGCAATTTGTCTATTATTATGTTTGTGTGTTGTTGTTGTTTACTTGTTTTAGGAGCTTGAAGAAAGAAGTGAGAGATTGCTAGAATGAGCAAGTGAGGACATCATCAAGAAGGATAAGCGACCAAGAGGTGGGCCCTCTTGATTGATTCTAATCTAAGGAAATCTTCCATAGAATGTATCTGCTGTGGCTAGACCCATTATCGGGCTAGAGGAATTCATTCGTGTCCGCACTTATGATTTTACTTCACTACAAATTGGTGACTTCACTAGGGAGATCCCATCTTTTGTTTGTTTTGGATTTCATGATTTCGTGAGAACTTTGCTAGTTTCACATTTTCCCTTTGGTTCTATTTCTTTTCTCCTGCTTACGGGCCTAAGTCTAAAATTCATAGTAGCAGACATAGTTGCAGGAATCGGCCCCCCCCCCGGATCCTAAGCCGGAATCGCGACTCGAGGCGAATCGTCCCGGAATCCATAGGCGAAGCGTGCTTCCAAAATTGAGGTGGTGCGATTCCGGCTTTTAAGTGCGCTTCCTGCCATTTTAGGTGGCGTTGCCCCGGAATCGCGCTTCCGAATCGCGCAACCTGGACGCAACCTGGACGCAACCTGGGCGCAACCCGCGGGGCAGCAAAATAAACATAATTTTTTTTTAATTTCTTTTAAAATTTAACTTAACTAAGCATGAGGGGGTGGGTTAGGGTGACTTTAGGGTGACTTTAGGGTGACTTTAGAAAAGAATAAAGCCCCCATTCTCTTCTCATTTTCTCACTTTGAGTTTATGAGAGTTGGAGAAGAGAAGAGAGGAGAGGAGAAGAGAAGAGAGGAAAGGAGAGGAGAAGAGAGGAGAGCTTGGAGGAGTGAAGAAGGAGGAGCTAGGAGAAGGAGGAGGAGCTTGCTATTCACAATCTACTACTTTTTGTCATAGATTACTCATTAGACTTGTAGACTTGTGAATTTGAATTTTGAACCTTTTTGGCTTGGCGGTGACCCA